>OX451737.1:366249689-366349689 GCA_948472305.1 Vicia faba | reverse complement strand
ATTGTTGTTGTTTATTTGATGTTGTTGTTGTTTATTTGACGTTGTTGTTATTGTTGTTGTTGTTTATTTGATGTTTTTGTTGTTGTTGATGTTGTTGTAGTTTTTGTAGTTGTTTATTTGACGTTGTTGTTGTTTATTTGACGTTGTTGTTGTTGTTTATTTGACGTTGTTGTTGTTGTTATTGTTGTTGTTGTTGTTGTTTATTTGACGTTGTTGTTGTTATTTATTTGACGTTGTTGTTGTTATTTTTTTGACGTTGTTGTTGTTGTTGTTGTTTATTTGACGTTGTTGTTGTTGTTTATTTGACGTTGTTGTTGTTATTTATTTGACGTTGTTGTTGTTGTTGTTGTTTATTTGACATTGTTGTTGTTGTTGTTGTTTATTTGACGTTGTTGTTGTTTATTTGACGTTGTTATTATTGACGTTGTTGTTGTTGTTGTTGTTGTTTATTTGACGTTGTTGTTGTTGTTTATTTGACGTGGTTGTTGTTGTTGACGTTGTTGTTGTTGTTGTTGTTGTTATTGTTTGTTTATTTAACGATTTTGTTGTTGTTGTTGTTGTTTACTTGACGTTGTTGTTGTTGTTTATTTGACGTTGTTGTTGTTGTTGACGTTGTTGTTGTTGTTTTTGTTGTTTATTTGACGTTGTTGTAGTTGTTTATTTGACGTTGTTGTTGTTCTTGTTATTGTTGCTGTTTATTTGACGATATTATTGTTGTTGTTGTTTATTTGACGTTGTTGTTGTTGTTGTTTATTTGACGTTGTTGTTGTTGTTGTTATTTATTTGACATTGTTGTTGTTGTTGTTCATTTGACGTTGTTGTTGTTGTTTATTTGATGTTGTTGTTGTTGTTGTTGTTTATTTGACGTTGTTTTTGTCATTGTTTTTGTTGTTTATTTGACATTGTTATTGTTGTTGTTTATTTGACGTTGTTGTTGTTATTTATTTGACGTTGTTGTTGTTGTTGACGTTGTTGTTGTTGTTGATGTTTATTTGACGTTGTTGTTATTGTTGTTGTTGTTTATATGACGTTGTTGTTGTTGTTGTTGACGTTGTTGTTGTTGTTGTTGTTATTTATTTGACGTTTTTATTGTTGTTGTTATTGTTGTTGTTGTTTATTTGACGTTGTTGTTGTTGTTATTTATTTGACGTTGTTGTACCCCAAAATTTGCCCTCGCATTTTGCTACAAACAATCTGAGCTTCAGAACATTTCCTGACTTTTCAAACTGGCGCAAGAATCGGACAAACGGACTTTTCTTGACATTCAAGCAAAATTAGGTTTTTTTTTACTGATGTTCAGAGCTATGATTTGTCTCATACAGTTGGCTTAGGGTTGGGATGGTTTTTGGTTCAATTCTGGTTAGGCAAGCGTTATCTAGCATTTAATCAGAAATTAAGGTTTTATAGGCGTATTCTCAGAAGAATTTAAATTCCACCGCACTTTGCAGTTTGTTCCGAGATTCGGTTTAAAATTCGCGTTATCTTGATGAGGCAGTCGGTTGAAATTCACCAGTCAAAAGGGGTATGTGCGATGGGGAGTTGCAGTGCTTGATAAAAGAATCAGTGAAGAAAAAAGGGGAATTGCATCTGATTAAGTTTTTGTGTTCGAATAATGGATACGGCGAATTCATTTATTGAAGGTTTAGTTGATTATTTATGATGCTAAGAATTAAAATATTTGAAGTTAAATCTTCATTTTATTTTTATTTCAAGGAATTATAAATAACAATTGAACAATTAAAGAAAAGGATTGAAAGAAATTTAAATATCAAATGAATTTTTATTTCATATTTAATAATTGTTACAATTATTATTATTTGAATATTTATTACAAAGTATTTAAATGATAATAATGTACAAGAATTAAAACTAAAAAATAAAAAAATTCTATCCTATTTCTAAATTCTTCATTCTCCATTTCATGCCGATGCTCCATATTTTTATCTGCAAAAAGAAAGAGGAAGTCCGAAGACAATTAATTAAAAGAGACAGTTAATTTGTTCATCATTAGGGGCCACTGACTGGGATCAGTTGCCCTCTCTGCAAATCACGGGATTTCTCCCGGTTCACAAAGAGGGAAGATTTTTTTTGGTTCATGGAATGCAAATGCATAATTTTTAAAAATTCAAGGCTGCATAAGAATCTCAATGTCCAATTCAAATCAAACTGAAAAAATTCATTTCCAACTTTCTATCCAAAGCAAAAAGGAAGTTGCTGTCAAAATGCCTAAGGATTACCCAAAAGCACACTTGCTGCAAAGTCAAAATGCCAAGATATCAAAGGAGTGCAAAGCTGTCAAAAGGATGCAGAGAAATATATGCAAGCAATTCAATCTTTTTTCATCATTTCCCAGCATGAGAGAGGGCCCCTTCAGAACCATAGGACAATACAAATCATATAATAATTCTGAGTTGTACTATGAATGAGAAAAAGAGAGATAAAAGAGCATAGGCAGAGTTCAGGTTAGGCATAGGCAGTAGGACAGCAGAAAATATATACAAAAAAGAAGACACAATTCAGCATGGCTTAAAACTACACAGCATGGACAGTTGCTAAAAATGGAAAAGATGCCAAAAAATTGTGTCAAACTACCCAGCCAGCATGAATCAGAAGAAAAACCAAATTTTGAAATCTGGTTAGGCGCCAAAGACCAATGGCAAAAGGACGAAATAATGCAAGAAAAGAGACTGATTGAGCCAAGCACCAATATCATATAACTCAGAACTGAACCAAGAAAAAGGAGAAGCTCATACCTGCCTAACAAGATAGAAGTTATCAAAACATAATCAAACCTCTTGTCAACGGAGAACCAGCAAGCTTAGTTGTCTCAAGCCAATACACAACCCAAACCATCACACCCAAAAACCATCCAAGAAACCAGAAAACACAACACAGTTCAGGCAGGACAGAAGTAAAAACAACATAACATACTGAGCCAACCAAGCACGCACCTGCTAATGCCTTAACCTGCCTGTCATCAAACTAAAGCCATCAAACACAACAAAACCCAGAACCTGAACCAGCATAATCCCACCCCCTGTCAATTTCTTTTCATCTTTGAAAACAATACCATAACCAAAACAAAACTGAGTTATCAAGCATCAGTCAAAAACAATGCCATAACCAGAAACTGCATCACCACGGCCTCAGAATCTCTTCATCATTGGCCAAACCCAACATACTGTCAATATAACCCCTCAACAGAAGCAAAGGCAACACGAGAGAGAAAGAAGCATACAATACTCAGGCAATAAGATTCAAGGCAATAACTGTTCAAAGAGCATTCAAGACCAGTTCACAAGCATACAGCATCTCAAGCAAATACTCAAGCAACAGTTCCAATAATATACAGAACACAAAGGCATCACAGTAAGAAGAAGAAGATAAAGAGGTGAATCAAAAAGAACTTCTCAGAACGCATCATCATCAAAGCTCTAAATATAGCAAAAGAACGAAGGTACCGGGAAAGCAAGCTCAAAGACTCATTACAGCGTCCCTCACTGTCCCGGCCTCCGAAGCATCACGTCCTCCGCCTCTCCTCCATCTCCCAAACGAAGGTAGCCATTCTTCTCCCTCTTTCTCCACCACCTCACAATAGCACATATTCAAGGGTTAAAAATACGAATCGAAGGCATGCAATATGTAAAGAGACAAGAGATAAAGCAACATAAAACATTGTAATCGAACCTTGCATCGAGAGAGCGTTGAGACCGTGCCTTGGAGAGAAGAAAGGGTTGAACGATGATGCTGGTGGCCGGAGATGAACACTCAGGGAAGCGAGATAGTCGAAGAAGACGAACCCAACACGGCACCGCTGTTAACCCTAGCCCTTGTTCTGAACTGCCAAATGCCTAACCCTAATTTCGTTCAAAGAATCCAAACGTGGGCTTAATCTGTTCCCCATTATTCTAAGCCCAAATAAATGCTTCATCATGTTTTTTTTAAACACTAACCATTTTCTTTCTTTTTTTCCTAAAATATACCTCTTTTCTTTTATAAAACAATAACCCTTTTTATTTTATAAACAATTTTTTTTTATTTTTCTTTGAAAAAACATTAATTTAATTAAATACACCTTTTACCACATAATACAAAAGACTCTTTTTAGATATATCTTGTACATACATTTTCAAAATATTAAATTTGTACATAAAAATAATAAACCTTCTCATATACAATTAAATTGAAAATACTTTTCATACATATTTGTACATATATTTTAAGACATTGATTTGTATATATCATATAAATTTGAAAACATTTTTAGATTAATACACATTTGTATATAAAATAACAAAATATTCTTTTTTCTATATATACATAATTAACTCGGAAATATTTCTTAGTATATATTAAAAAATATTTGTATACAAAATAATACATATCATTTTCATAATATAATTAAAATTGAAAACTTTCTTTTTATTAACATACACATTTGTACAAAATTAACATGTAAATCAAAAATACAAGATTAAAACGTTTATCTAGGTCAAAACCCTAATACGCTTCAATTCCGTTTTGCACTTGTACATAATTACACAATTCATATACATATACATCTCACATTTGCACTTACACAATATATTGCCCTACACACATTTTATCTTATATTTATACATTCGATATTTATATTTTGATTGTGACATTCGATTTGGTTGTAAATACTATAAGTCTCATCCCCTTGTACATTTATATCCCCACTCCCGGACTCTATTTTGTAATAGCGTAGATTTATATTCCGCAATTTACCGTTTTCCAATTATACCATGTTTAGACCTAGGGTTTGTATGTACATAAAATCAAACGTTAGATAACCTAATACAAGACAAATACATGTAATCAATACACAATCACACTTGCACCCTCTAAGGTAATCCCACATGATGCCTTCCAAAATGGGCCATGCTTGCACGTCGAGTATCTTTGGCAAAATAAAATCAAATGATCATAAGTCCCTCGATGACGCTTTCGGATGTTGCCTAAATGGAATGATCAAGTCCCTTCAAGCAAATTGCCAAAGACACTTGGCACCATTGCATTCATGGTCCATACGATGACCCACGCCCGTCCCGAATAAACTTCCTAAATACAAGATTGCCTACCAATTTCAATGGTAGAACAAAATTGTCAAAGGGGTTAAAATACGACAAAAATCTTTGAGAAAGCTTTAGGGTAGATAAACTCTTAAGTACTTGTCAATTTGCAAAGAAAACACTTGCCTAATTTCAAAACCCACTTCACAAACACTTTTCAAAAATCAAACTTTTCAAACCCTTGAAACATCTTTTTAAAAGATAAAACACCTTTTGTAAAACATTCGAGTAAAGAATTGTTACAAGGTTAGCCTAGCGCAAGGCATCTTTTCAAAACATTTTCAAAACAATCCACAAAGCACCATTTCACACAATTGAAAACCAAGGCAAGATTGATCTAAGCAAGTACCTAAGAGCCCATGGATAACCATGGATGAAAAGGGTGCTAATACCTTCCCTTTTCATAATCTACCCCCCGAACCCACGAAATATCTCAAAAAGGTTTTTGCTGTGCTTTTTTAACCTTTCCTTTAGGATAAAATAAAAAGTCGGTGGCGACTCTTGCTAACCGCACAAGTGCGAATACGAACGCAAAACACAAGTCAGTTCTCCCACCGTATCACAGAACTGGCGACTCTGCTGGGGAGACCTTTTAAGTGGGGTTACCTTAGGGTCTAGATCACCTTCTTGCATGACTAATTGGTTGATTTGCTTGCTTTATACCTTGGCTCTATTGTTTGGGTTTATAATCCTCCACCCGGATTTTGGGAAACATTCATAGATAGCAATACGTTGTGGAAACTGTGCGGGGTATACCGACACGGTCTAAGCAATAGCTATATTAGTGCGACATATTTGTGGGTACCGGTAACCCTTGAGTTCAATCAAGGAGAGTACGGGGCCGCTGAGCGATGTCACTAAGCACTAATGACCTAGAACCTTACTTGACCATCTTGGCCTTTTATTAGGGGTAGTGAGATGACCGGCTTTGGTGCAGTCCGAAGTTGGTAGATACTCGATACTACACTCATTGAGGGTTGTTTTCTTGGAATATTTTGGTCGCCAGTTAAGTGGCTAAACCAAAACAATGAACAATGAAAATGATCCAGTGACATTGAGCTCCTTAGAACCCGGTTACTATTTATAGGACAGGTTTTTAAGCCAACTACACTCAAGAGGGTACTTACCTATGAAACCCCATGCAAGCCTGAAACTAGGGTTTGGTGTGATTTGCTTGTACACATGTTTTATGCATACATCATAAACATCATGAAGCATCATATGCATTTACTAACCATTTCAAGGGTTTAGACCTTCATCATTGTTCTTGTTTTGTAGGTCATGGAAATACCTCGCCGAAACACCATTCAAGTCAACCTTGTGAGAATCTCTCCTCAACTCAAGGAGATCACTTCAAGAATTCCGGAAAATTCATCCTTCAGTGAAAGACATGGTGGACTGCTCAACCTAGTCAACACCAACATTGAAGAAGACATGATGAAAGTGCTATTTCAATTCTTTGACCCCCTTCACCATTGCTTCACTTTCCCGGATTATCAGTTGGTGCCCACTTTGGAGGAGTTTTCTCAACTCCTAAGAATCCCTATCCTTAATCAACTACCCTTCAACGGTACGGAGAAGGAACCAAAGCCTGAAGATGTTGCTCGAGCATTACATCTACAACCGTCTGAAATCAAGGGGCATTGGGAAACCAGAAGCGGTGTCAAAGGATTCTTAGCAAAATTCTTGTTTGAGAAGGCGCAAGAATGTTGGAACTCATTGGACCTACAAGCATTTGAAGAAATTGTGGCACTCCTTATCTATGGGTTGGTCCTGTTCCCAAATCCTGACCAATTGGTAGATGTCAACGCTGTCAAAATCTTCTTGTCCAGAAATCCAATACCAACATTGCTTGGAGACATCCTTCACTCATTTTACACGCGAACAATGAGAAGGAGGGGTGTTCTCATGTGCTGCACTCCTATCCTCGCAAGGTGGTTTATTTCGCACCTTCCACAATCTGTCTTGAAGAATGATCAAGGTATAAGGTGGTCCCAGCGATTGATGACTCTCACTCATGCTGATATACATTGGTGTTCTCGGTCTAGAGAAAATATCATCATCGTCGATCGTTGCGGAGAATTTCCTAATGTCCCCTTACTTGGAATTAGGGGAGGTATCACCTACAACCCTTGCCTAGCTTTGAGGCAATTTGGGTACGCACGGAGGGATGGCCCTCATGACATGCTGATTCCTAGCCTAGTTTTTGACTTCGACGACGATGCGCAAGGACTTCGCCAAAGGTTCATCAGAGCTTGGGGAAAACTCAACAAGATTGATAGCAAGACTCTGGGACACAAGAACTCCATCCCTCTTGAGCCCTACCTCAAGTGGGTGCGAGCCCGAGCTCAAAGTCTGATGATGCCTTATCCCCACGTACTCCCAGTGATTAAGGAGCCCGTCAATGAAGGAGAGGTCCCCTACACCATCCTACATCCAGACATGCCTACATCGTGGGAGGAAATGCAGAGGAGTTGGATTCAGCTCAAGGAGGAACGGAACACTTTTGAAGCTAGCTACTACGCCAGTGAAAAGAAGGTTCTGGAGCTTACCCGCCGACTCCACGAGCAAGAGGCCCTCAATGCCTACATCGCACCAAAGAGGATGCGCAATGTCTTTCTGCCTTGAGAAGTTTATGTTGTAATATTTGGCCCATGGGGCATTTATGTACTAACAAATTTCTTCTTATTAATATGACGTGCGTTCTTCTTTGTCTGAAACAATTTTGAATATCCTAAATCCTTGAATGCATTGCATACATCAGCATACCATTCATCATGTGCATAAGCAGGTCTCGCTCCAGGTTTCCTTATCTATCTGCTGTTTATTTCAGTAGGATGGATCTCGAGCAAACGGTCAAAGACCTACAAGCCCAGAATGCACAATTCCAGCAACTCTTGACGACCTTGGTCAAGAGTCAAGAGGATATCAAGGCTCATCTAGAGAGCAAGGACCCAGTGAAGAAGAAAAAGAGGATCGGGGTGGCTACTTTGGGGAGAAGATTTGACAGAGAAGCTCGGAGGGTGCTTGAATTTCCTCCTACTTCTGATGAGGGGACTAGTAAAAGAGATCGGGTTGCAGTGCCTTCCGAGTCTGATGCAGAGGAGGAAGAGGTTGAAGAGGACGAGGATTATTCGGACCAGCAGTATCCTCCAACTGATGACAAGTACAAGGGTTTAGAGGACAGATTGGCTGCAATGGAATTGCAGAGGGTGCCGGGTTTGGATTTTGAAGACATGGGCTTGGTCGCCGGAATTGTGATTCCTCCAAAGTTCAAGGTGCCGGCGTTTGTAAGGTATGACGGGTTGTCCTGCCCCAAGATGCACCTCAGGTCCTATGTGAGAAAGATTCAGCCCTATACAGCTGATAAAAATCTCTGGATTCATTTCTTTCAAGACAGCCTGTCGGGAGCCCAGTTGGAATGGTTTTATCAGTTAGAAGGAACCAGTGTCAGGAATTGGGAAGATTTGGCCACCGCTTTCTATAAACAATACCAGTATAATTCCGATCTTGCTCCTACCCGTACCCAACTTCAGGGTATGTCGCTAGGAACAAGTGAGGGATTCAAGGAATACGCACAAAAGTGGAGGGATTTGGCTGGCAGGGTGCAGCCTCCTTTAACCGATCGTGAGCTCGTTGATATGTTTCTTGGGACCCTATCTGGGACATTTTTCAATCATTTAATCGGTAACTCTTCCGCGGGATTTACTGATTTGATCTTAACGGGCGAAAGAATCGAGGCTGGCATCAAGTCAGGAAAAATTCAGAAGGGTGTCGCTGCAAGTATGGAGAAGAAGCCGTTTAAGAAGGAGACAGCTATGGTATATTCTCAAAGGAGAGCAGGGAAGACGGAGCGTCGGCCGACTGTGGGGGCCGTAATGATTCAAAACACTCCGAGTGAGCAGCCTCGCTACAACCAATCCAGACCGAATCAGCAACGGGTGGAAAGGCCACAACGACAGTTCACTCGTATTAATATGACCCCAGTGCAGGTGCTTCCCCATCTGTTGAAATTGAATCTTGCCTCTATCAAAGAGGCGCCAAAGAATGTAAATACATCCTCTCCACATTACCATGCCCATGCTAAGTGCGCCTATCATTCAGACAGTGTTGGGCACGACACCAACGACTGCTGGGCCCTCAAGCATAAGATCCAGGACTTGATAGATGCCAAGGAAGTAGAGTTTGACGCTCCAGAAAAGCCCAATGTGATCTCTGCACCTATGCCGAAGCACGGTCGGAACGTCAACGCCATTGAGGAGGATCGGTATGTTGCTGACGTTAGTGATCTGACTACTCCACTGTTAACCATTAAGCTAAATTTGTTAAGGGCCGGGATCTTCCCGGGATGTAAAAGAGACTGCTACTGTTGCCACTCTCTGCCGTTGGATTGTCCGCTACTAAAGGAAGGCATCCAAGGCCTCATGGATAGCCGACAAATTTTGTTCGAAAAAGTTCCTGTTGTTCCAGTTCATGTTGAAAATATCTCAATCATAACCATTCACGCCAATCTTTCCGAGGCCGTCAAAAAGCCAGTTAAGATTACACCAGCTGCAAAGTCCATACCTTTAAAGATAACAAGGCCGGGGCCAGTTCCCCATGTCTCCGAGAAGTCGATACCTTGGAATTATGGTGGTGACATCTACTACCATGGTATCAAGCAAGTTGAAATAATTGAAGAAGATTCAGATGACGATGAAGCCAGCATTAGTAACATTGCGGGCACCAGCAAAATCACCAGGAGTGGGAGGATATTTTCTCCAGAGATTGCTCCTCCAAAAGCAGTCTTTGGACCCTCATCCGTAAAAGAAATCATCCCTACACCAGCAAGGCTCTCTGCCAGAACTCCTTTGATCAAAGAAATTTTCATTCCTAGTGCTGTCTCTCCTACCATCGCTGATAAGGGAAAAGGAATACAAGATGAGCCCGTCAGGACGAGGGCTCAACCCTTGGTGATTCCGGAAGCTTCCAAGAAAGAGATGGACGAAATTTTGAGGATAATCAAGAAAAGTGATTATGATGTGGTGGAACAGTTGGGGCAAACTCCCTCCAAGATCTCCATGTTGGCACTGTTGCTTTGCTCAGAAGCGCACGCTCAAGCTTTGATTAAGTTTCTAAAGGCAGCTCATGTGCCCCAAGAAACCTCCGCAGATCAATTTCAACATTGCGTGGCTAGCCTGACTGCAGACAATGGATTAGGCTTTTCTGATGCCGACCTGACCCCTAAAGGCCGAAATCACAATGATGCGTTGCATATCTCAATCGAGTGTCGCGGAACCACCCTTGCGCATGTTTTGGTTGATACCGGTTCATCGCTGAATGTTTTGCCTAAGAAGGCCTTGGACCGGCTAGATTGCGAAGGGTTGGAATTGAAGCCGAGTGATATCGTCGTCAGAGCCTTCGATGGGTCGAAAAGAATGGTCCATGGAGAAGTTGAAATTCCTGTCAAAGTAGGTACCGAGGTATTCAAGTCCACTTTCTATGTAATGGACATCCGTCCATCATACTCCTGCCTGCTGGGTAGACCTTGGATACACCATGCTGGGGCAGTCACCTCCTCCTTGCACCAAATGCTGAAATATCCTGTAAAGGGTAAAATCATTACTGTCCATGGCGAGGAAGAATACATGATTAGCCATTTAAATTCTTTCCGGTACGTGGAAGTCGAAGGGGAATTCATTGAGACACCGTTTCAACATTTCGAAGAAATACTCCCTCAGATAGCAATGGCGAAGTTGGCAGCTGAGACACCAAGGCAGATGGCCAGGATGGCATCTCTGGAGGATGCAAGGGCTGCAGTTAAAGAAGGAAAGAATTCAGCGTGGGGGCAGCTACTCGATTTTCCGCATAAGGTTGATAAGCTTGGATTAGGTTTCACCACCTCTGGTCAGAAGGCCATGCGCCGGTCAAAGATTGAGAGAGCGCCAGTCAAGATTTCTCCTTACCAAGTCAACACCCTGGAAGATGAAGACGAAGAAAGCAACTTTGAAGAGTGGATTCATCCGACGGTCAGGGGAGGGCTGAGCAATTGGGAGGCTAAAGACTTTGTCCCCGTCACTTTTATTCCTCAGTAATTTATCTATCAAACATTTTCTATTTTGGTCTGTAATATTTTACTTTCAAACAATCAGTACACTATCTTTCCACCTCCTGCCTTACCCGGGGCATGTAGGTCCACTTGTAAGGGTTTTGACTATTTTTCATATTCATATGCCATGTTTAATGATTCATTGGACGTTTTTCATTTGATAAACTGCTTGTGTTCATTTTCTTTCCTTTTGCATTTTTGTTTAAGGATGGCTACCCCTTACACACACCCACACTCACCAATGCAGGTACCCATCCACCCCGGATTCCATGGGTGACTATTCTGCTGTATCTTTCAATGACTCTGAAGACCTGGTCAATCTAGCCGAGTATGAGGACGACGAAGGTTGTGAAGTACCAGGGGAACTAGCCAGGCTCCTGCAACAAGAGGAGAGGGCCATCTTACCGCATAAAGAGCCGTTGGAAACTATTAACTTGGGAACCGAGGAAAATCGGAAGGAGGTACAAATGGGTGCCAATCTGGAACCAGAAGTCAAGAAACGCTTGGTACAGTTGCTGAATGAGTATGTTGAAATCTTCGCTTGGTCCTATGAAGACATGCCGGGCCTAGACACCGACATCGTGGTTCACCGTCTCCCCACAAGAGAAGACTGTCCACCGATCAAACAAAAAGTTCGCCGAATGAGGCCTGACATGTCCGAAAAAATCAAAGCAGAAGTGATGAAGCAGTTCAATGCTGGCTTTCTGGCTGTCACGTCCTATCCTCAATGGGTCGCTAATATTGTGCCAGTACCTAAGAAGGATGGCAAAGTCAGAATGTGTGTGGACTACAGGGA
This sequence comes from Vicia faba, assembly GCA_948472305.1. Classification (NCBI taxonomy): domain Eukaryota; kingdom Viridiplantae; phylum Streptophyta; class Magnoliopsida; order Fabales; family Fabaceae; genus Vicia; species Vicia faba. Next base: position 366,337,709 of record OX451737.1, on the reverse strand, counting down.
TTTGAATAGGGCCAGCCCTAAGGATGATTTTCCGCTACCTCATATTGACATCCTGATTGACAATACAGCTCAGCATAAGGTGTTTTCTTTCATGGACGGATTCTCGGGCTACAATCAAATCAAAATGGCCCCCGAGGACATGGAGAAAACAACTTTTGTCACGCAATGGGGCACTTTCTGTTACAAAGTGATGCCGTTCGGGCTGAAGAATGCAGGAGCAACTTATCAACGCGCCATGGTAGCTCTATTTCATGACATGATACATCATGAGATTGAAGTTTACGTAGACGATATGATAGCTCGGTCACAAACAGAGGAAGAGCACCTTGAACATCTGGAAAAGCTGTTTGCCAGATTGAAAGAATACAAACTCAGGCTAAATCCAAGTAAATGCACTTTTGGAGTTAGGTCCGGTAAACTCCTGGGATTCATCGTAAGCAACAAAGGCATTGAAGTCGACCCGGTAAAAGTAAAAGCAATACAAGAGATGCCTGCCCCTCGTACTGAAAAGGAAGTTAGAGGTTTCTTGGGGCGCATAAACTATATTGCCAGATTCATTTCACATCTGACTTCTACCTGTGAGCCAATTTTCAAACTCTTGAAGAAAGATCAGGTAATTGAATGGAACGACGACTGCCAAGCTGCTTTTGATAGAATCAAGGAATATTTGCTAGAACCTCCTATTCTGATGCCACCCGTCGAAGGAAGACCATTGATCATGTATTTGACCGTTTTGGACAGTTCAATGGGGTGTGTTTTGGGCCAGCATGACGAGTCTGGTCGAAAAGAGCATGCTATTTATTACCTTAGCAAAAAGTTTACCGACTGTGAGACTCGCTACTCGCTGCTCGAGAAAACTTGTTGCGCTTTGGTATGGGCTGCTCGCCGACTAAGACAGTATATGTTGACTCATACTACCTTGTTGATATCCAAAATGGATCCTATCAAGTATATCTTCGAAAAGCCCGCTTTATCAGGAAGGATAGCCAGATGGCAAATGATCTTGACCGAGTATGACATCCAATACACCACCCAGAAGGCTATAAAAGGGAGTGTACTAGCTGACCATCTGGCTCATCAAGCTATCGAAGACTATCAACCCATGAAATTTGATTTCCCAGACGAGGACATCATGAGTTTGGACAACATTAAAGGTGACGGACCGTATGACGGACCCGAAAAGGGATCCCGATGGACCCTGTACTTTGATGGTGCCTCAAATGCACTTGGAAACGGCATTGGCGCGGTACTTATTTCTCCGGAAGGATGCCACACTCCTTTCACAGCCCGACTTTGTTTCAACTGCACAAACAATATGGCGGAGTATGAAGCCTGCATCTTTGGTCTCAAGGCTGCCATAGACTTGGGGATCAAATCTCTGATCGTATTCGGGGACTCGGCTTTGGTCATTAGCCAAATCAAAGGAGACTGGGATACCAAGCATCCTAATCTTATTCCATACAAAGAACATGTTCTGACGTTGTTGCCTCACTTCGAGCAGATTACCTTCGAGCACTTTCCGCGAGAAGAGAATCAGCTAGCAGATGCTCTAGCCACAATGTCCTCCATGTTTAAACTCAACTGGGATAACGAGACTCCCCAAATCACCATCGAGCGAATGGATGAACCAGCGCATTGTCACGAGATTAATACCGAAGAAGTAGTGGAACAACCTTGGTTCCATGAAATCAAAAGGTATCTCGAGACCCAAGATTATCCTGAAGGAGCTTCCGTGAATGACAAGAAGTTCTTAAGGAAATTCGCTGCTAAGTTCTTCCTGAGCAACGGCATCCTTTACAAACGAAGCCATGATTGTGTATTACTCCGATGTGTGGATAAGGCTGAAGCAGAATTGATCATGACTGATATACACAGCGGCCCATTTAGCACTCACTTGAGCGGGCATACAATGGCTAAGAAGATCCTAAGGGCAGGCTATTACTGGTCTACCATGGAGGCTGACTGCCATCAACATTCCCGTACTTGTCACAAATGTCAAGTCTATGCTGACAAAGTTCATACCCCTCCGGTTCCTCTCAACGTCCTAACCGCTCCATGGCCCTTTGCAATGTGGGGCATTGATATGATTGGAGAGATCAAACCCACGGCTTCTAACGGACATCGCTTCATCCTGGTTGCCATTGACTACTTCACTAAATGGGTCGAAGCAGCTTCCTTCGCCTCCGTCACCAAAAATGTGGTTGCCCACTTTATCAAGCAAAATCTCATATGTCGGTATGGTGTTCCAGACAGAATCATCACGGACAACGGTACCAATCTGAATAATACAATGATCACTGCATTATGCGAACAGTTCAAGATTTATCATCACAATTCATCTCCCTACAGACCGAAGATGAACGGTGCTGTTGAAGCTGCGAACAAAAATATCAAGAAGATTATTCAGAAAATGACAGTCACTTACAAAGACTGGCATGAGATGTTACCATTTGCGCTGCATGGATACCGTACGACGATACGTACCTCAACTGGGGCAACCCCATTTTCTTTGGTTTATGGCATGGAAGCCGTTTTGCCTATGGAAGTTCAGATCCCGTCTCTAAGAATTATGAAGGACGCAGGCTTGAATGAAGATGATTGGATTCAGACCCGACTTGATCAACTCAATCTGATCGACGAAAAGCGACTTGCCGCTGTATGCCATGGTCAGACGTATCAAAAACGGATGATCAAAGCCTTCAATAAGAAAGTCAGACGTCAAGTGTATCAAGTCGGAGATCTAGTAGTCAAGCGGATTATCCTGCCGCAAAGTGATCCCAGGGGCAAATGGACTCCTACATACGAAGGGCCGTTTGTAATCAAGAGCGTATTTTCTGGTGGTGCGATGTGTAACACCCTCTAAAAACCCCGAATAAATTTTCGCGAATAATTAAAATTATAATTTCAGAGTACATGCATCAACGAGGATGTCACAATTCTCTTCTAATAAAAACAAGTTCCTGTCATGCATAATCATAGTAGTAACCCATACATGTTTACACAGCGGAATAATTTAATTAATAAAACCAATGTTATAATATTTTCAAAATCATCAGGGATTAACACCTGGAAAATGTCAACCTCATATTATAATAAAAAAAGGGAAATAAACGAGTCTGACTAAAGCAGCTCGACAAACAAACGTTCCCGGAGTTACAACTACCAGAGCATGACCCGGACAATACTAAAACGGAAATAAACTAGAAATGACAAGCCTTCGCCAAGCACCTGAACGAAGCTCCTCAATCTGAAATATTCAACAGTAAGGGTGAGCATCTCAACTATACATTTGATTATACGTTCATAACAATCAATTCAGGAAACCATAAGCATCACCCAACAATTAGCATGTTTCATAGATTACAAAAACCTTTACAATCCATATATTCATAATATCATACTTTTCATGCTTACTTATTAACATCAAACATCGTTAACAACTTAGTAGCAATACATGCATACAATCAATCAAATACAACATTGGAAAAATCATCCATTCATGTCATATTCAATGTAATGCAACGCACCCATGCATGTGGTACCATTTTACCGCCCCATTAAATCTCAGGTCACGGATAACTCACCGTTCCATTATATCGCGGACACGGCTACCACCTCAACGTTCCATTAAACCGCGGACACGTATATTGGCCACCATGTTAATTCCACACAATGGGAATTAACAAATGCAACATGATATGTAAAGTATGTAACACTCAGCATACTATTAACATCAATCGACATATCATGCAACATCAACAATATCAAATATATAACATGATATGAATAGCATGTAACCACTCAGCATACTATTAAACATCAATCATATCAAGTTATATCATAATTCATGCTTGATAACATCATCTAAAAGCATGACAATAAAATCCACATAGTGTTGGTATCATAACATACAATCGTTATTCGATACACGCATCAATCAACACTAGGAAAATCAATAAACACATATTCAAAACATGTCAAACACTGCACATCAAAACCGGATCAATCCGTACTTAACAGCATGCACAGAAAACATAGTTTAAAAACCAACACAGGAGGTTTAAAACGGGTGCCCGTGTAAAACAACACTGCCCGTGTGGAAATGTGTCCAGAAAACACGTTTTTTTGACAATACAGGGGATCAACACGGGCGCCCGTGTAAATCAACACGGCCCGTGTTGAATTGTGCCCAGAAAACACATTTTTATGCCAACACAGTGAATCAACACGGGTGCCCGTGTTAATCAACACGCCCGTGTTGATGAGTGCGAACCCAAATTTTCTGTTCTTGCAGCAGCTCATATACCCATATTTTTGCATGAAAATACCTCTCTACGACGGTGCAATATAGTACAAAGACATCCAATCCATCATAGGAACCTAAAATCCCTAATTGATTCATAAAATCGGGAACCTAAACCTTTTCTAATAAAGTTCAATCCTAAGGGTATCGATCCCTAATAACATCTAATAATTGGGGTTTCTCCCTACGATTACCCGAATCAACCGTACATAAACCCATAAGCAAAAGTAAATCGAGTATTAGCCCCCCTTACCTTATCAAATTGCAGATTGAGTTCTTGAGCGATGTTCTTCGTTCTTCTCACCTTCAGAGCTCTATTTCCCCAAATTTCCCAAACTCTGTGTTATCGTGAATAATGAGAAAAATAGCTTAAGTTCCAAAACATATCTTTATTTCTCTTGCACCCCCACTCTTTACTAACAACCTCCAAGCCCAATAACTTAAAAAGGAACCCATATTTCTTATTTCTTTTATTTTCTTCCAATATTCCAAAATAAATAATTCCTTTTCATTTTATTAATTCTAATAAAATAATTTCTCAATTAAATAAATCAAATAATTGAAACTGGGGTGTTACAACTCTCCCCCACTAAAAGAGTTTTCGTCCTCGAAAACATACCTTAGACGAACAGTTCCGGATAAGCCTCTTTCATCTGGCTCTCCAGCTCCCAAGTGATATTTCCATCTGTTGGACCTCCCCAAGCAACCTTCACTAATGCTATCTCTTTACCTCTTAACCGTTTCACTTCCCGATCTTCTATCCTCATAGGCAATGTTTCCACTGTCAGGTTATCTCTCACCTGTACATCATCTATTTGGATTACATGAGATGGGTCTGGAATGTATCTCCTCAACTGAGAAACATGAAAAACATCGTGCAAATTCGCAAGTCTCGGAGGTAAAGCAATACGATAAGCAACTTCTCCAACTCTTTCCGTAATCTGAAACGGACCAATAAAACGCGGAGTCAACTTCTTAGATTTCAACGCTCGACCAATACCCGTCATCGGAGTAACTCTCATAAACACATGATCTCCAACACTGAATTCTAAATTCTTTCTCCTCTTATCATGATAACTTTTCTGACGACTCTGAGAAGCTCTCATCTTCTCTTGAATCAATTTGATCTTTTCAGTAGTCTGCTGAACAATCTTTGGCCCAATTACTGAACTCTCTCCAGATTCATACCAACACAAAGGTGTTCTACACCGTCTACCATACAATGCCTCAAATAGAGCCATACCAATACTCGAATGGTAACTATTGTTATAAGTAAATTCAATCAATGGCAAATAGCTATCCCAAGCTCCACCCTTCTCTAAAACACAAGCACGCAATAAATCTTCTAACGATTGAATCGTCCTCTCCGTCTGTCCATCAGTCTGAGGATGGTAAGCTGAACTCAACCTCAATTTAGTACCCAAAGCCTTCTGCAATCCTTCCCAAAATTTCGAAGTAAATCTCGGATCTCTATCTGACACAATACTAGAAGGAACTCCATGCAAACTCACTATTTTCTCAATATATAACTATGCCAATCTCTCCATTGAGTAATCCATTCGCACCGGTATAAAATGAGCAGACTTAGTCAGTCTATCCACAACAACCCATACCGCTTCACAATTCTTAGGAGTCCTCGGCAACCCGGATACAAAATCCATAGAAATACTATCCCACTTCCATTCTGGAATAAACATCGGCTGCATAACTCCAGACGGCTTCTGATGCTCAATCTTCGATTTCTGACAGATTAAACATGCATACACAAATTCAGCTATTTCCTTTTTCATTCCCGGCCACCAAAACAATTTCTTCAAATCATGATACATTTTCGTGGCACCCGGATGAATGCTCATCCCACTGCGATGTCCTTCCTATAATATACTCTTCTTGATTTCTGCGACATCAGGAACACAAACTCTATCGCCAAATCTCATAACATCATTTTCATCAATTCTAAACTCACCACCTTGACCTTGGTTGATCAATGTCAATTTATCAACTAAATTAACATCAGATTTCTGCCCGATCCTGATCTCTTCTAGAATACCACTAGTAAGTTTCAACATACCCAAACGAACACACTTCGGAGTACTTTCACAAATTAAACTCAAATCTCGGAATTGTTCAATTAAATCCAATTCACGAATCATCATCATAGACATATGCAAGGATTTCCTGCTCAAAGCATCTGCAACCACATTTGCCTTACCAGGATGGTAATTCAAACCAAAATCATAATCTTTGAGAAATTCCAACCACCTTCTTTGCCTCATATTGAGCTCTTTCTGATCGAAAAGATACTTCAAACTCTTATGATCACTATACACTTCAAATCTCGAACCATACAGATAATGTCTCCACAATTTCAAGACAAACACAACTGCTGCCAACTCTAAGTCATGAGTAGGATAGTTCCTTTCATGAACCTTCAACTGTCTCGAAGCATACGCAACTACCTGTCGATTCTGCATTAAAACACCACCTAGACCCAACAGAGATGCATCACAATAGACCACAAAAGATTCCACCGGATTCGGAAAAATCAGAATAGGAGCGCTAGTCAATCTCCGCTTCAATTCTTAGAAACCTTTCTCACAATCAGAATCCCAAATAAATGCTTGTCCTTTACGAGTCAACTTCGTCAACGGCAATGCTAACTTTGAGAATCCTTTGATAAACTTTCTGTAATAACCTGCAAGACCAAGGAAACTTCTGATTTCAGAAACAGTCTTCGGCGCTTCCCACTGAGATACTGCTTCTACTTTTGTAGGATCCACTGCAATACCATTTTTAGAAATCACATGTCCAAGGAAACTAACTTCATTCAGCCAGAACTCACATTTGGACAACTTTGCATACAACTTCTTATCTTTCAACAACTCTAACACAATTCTGAGATGTTCCGCATGCTCTTCGTAATTCTTGGAATAAATCAGAATGTCATCAATAAAAACCACAACAAACTTATCCAGGTACGGGTGAAAAATCCTGTTCATATATTCCATGAAAACACCAGGTGCATTAGTAACTCCGAACGGCATAACAGAATATTCATAATGCCCATACCTCGTTCGAAAAGCAGTCTTTTGAATATCTTCCGCTTTCACACGAATCTGGTGATATCCAGATCTCAAGTCAATCTTACTGAATACACTGGCTCCAATTAGCTGATCCATTAAATCATCAATCCTCGGTAACGGATACCGATTTTTAATGGTTACCTTGTTCAATTGCCTGTAATCAACACACAGTCTCATAGAACCTTCTTTCTTCTTGACCAACAATACCGGAGCACCCCAAGGCGAAACACTTGGACGAATAAACTTCTTCTCCAGTAAATCTTCCAACTGACTCTTCAATTCAGCCAACTCAGATGCAGACATACGATATGGCGCCATCGACACCGGTCTCGTACCAGGAATCAAATCTATAGAAAATTCCACTTCTCTCTCAAGAGGTAACTCACCAACATCATCAGGAAAGACTTCTGGAAAATCACACACCACTGGCAATTCACCACTCCTGACCTTTCCTGTTGCATCTAACGAAGCAAGTAACATAAACACATTAGCACCGTCTTCCATTGCTTCTTGTACCTGCCTAGCAGTCATAGTCAAATTCTCGACACCAACTGCTTCTGGAAAAATCATCGTCTTAGCAAAGCAGTTCAGATGAACCCGGTTGAATTCCAACCAGTTCATCCCAAGGATAATATCAATTTGTCCAAGCGGTAGACACACTAAATCTATACCTAAACCTCTACCAAAAATCTCAATAGGACAATTCCTACATACAAGTGAAGTTGTCACTGAACCCGATGCAGGAGTATCAACAACCATGCTACCTCGCATATCAGATATGTCCAGTTTCAACCTCTCAGCACAATCCAAAGAAATGAAAGAATGAGTTGCACCAGTATCAATAATTGCAACTAAAGGTGTGCCATGAATAAAACACGTACCTTTAATCAATCGATCCTCTGGAGTAGTCTCAGATCCAGACAAAGCGAACACTTTTCCACCTGACTGATCCTTCTTAGGCTTAGGACACTGCGGACGAATGTGACCTTCTTCGCCATAATTGTAACAAGTAACAGACTTCATTTTGCAATCAATAGACAAATGACCAGCCTTTCCACATTTATAGCACTTCTTCTCATCACTCTTACAATCTCGAATGTGATGACCAGACTCACCACACCTGTAGCATCTGATAGGAGCCTTAGAATCTCCCCCACTAGGCCTTTTCCATCCACCTGATTTCTGGTTATCTCTACCATATGGCTTGCCACGGTCCATATGTTGCTTTCCTCTTTTATCAATAGCCCCACGAGAGTGAGACGACCTATTCTTGGTAATATCTTCTTCCAAGATTCTGCTACAATCCACCAGATCAGAAAATCTACGAATACGCTGGTACCTGATTCCCTGCTTAATCTCATCTCGGAGACCATTCTCAAATTTGATACATTTAGAGAATTCTCCAGCCTCATCATTGTTGTAGTGAGCATAATACTTTGCCAGCTCAGTGAACTTAGTAGCATACTCACTAACAGTCAGATTGCCCTGCTTAAGCTCCAAAAACTCAATTTCCTTTCTTCCCCGAACATCTTCAGGAAAGTACCTCCTCAGAAAAGCCCTTCTGAAGTTAGCCCAAGTCAGTGCCTCTCCATCCTGAACCATTTCAGTCCTTGTTGCAACCCACCAGTCGTCGGCTTCTTCTGCCAACATATGCGTACCATATCTGACTTTCAGATCTTCAGCACAATCAATTACACGGAAAATCCTTTCGATTTCCTTCAGCCACTTCTGAGCACCTTCAGGGTCATGTGTACCTTTGAACAACGGAGGATTGTTCCTTTAGAAGTTCACCAATTGCCTATCAGCACCCATCACGCCTCCAGTTGGGTTTCCAGCAAGTACACCAGCTAACATCCCCAAGGCCTCAGCGAGTGCAGCATCATTTCGTCCGTTACCTCTTCCAGCCATATTCCTGAGAATTAAAACATACTCCACATCAGAATACAGTATCGACACTGTTACCTTGCACTAGTCGCATACAAAAGGAATGACTGACTCAAGACTCTGGTCGCAACGACCGACTATGCTCTGATACCACTATTGTAACACCCTCTAAAAACCCCGAATAAATTTTCGCGAATAATTAAAATTATAATTTCAGAGTACATGCATCAACGAGGATGTCACAATTCTCTTCTAATAAAAACAAGTTCCTGTCATGCATAATCATAGTAGTAACCCATACATGTTTACACAGCGGAATAATTTAATTAATAAAACCAATGTTATAATATTTTCAAAATCATCAGGGATTAACACCTGGAAAATGTCAACCTCATATTATAATAAAAAAAGGGAAATAAACGAGTCTGACTAAAGCAGCTCGACAAACAAACGTTCCCGGAGTTACAACTACCAGAGCATGACCCGGACAATACTAAAACGGAAATAAACTAGAAATGACAAGCCTTCGCCAAGCACCTGAACGAAGCTCCTCAATCTGAAATATTCAACAGTAAGGGTGAGCATCTCAACTATACATTTGATTATACGTTCATAACAATCAATTCAGGAAACCATAAGCATCACCCAACAATTAGCATGTTTCATAGATTACAAAAACCTTTACAATCCATATATTCATAATATCATACTTTTCATGCTTACTTATTAACATCAAACATCGTTAACAACTTAGTAGCAATACATGCATACAATCAATCAAATACAACATTGGAAAAATCATCCATTCATGTCATATTCAATGTAATGCAACGCACCCATGCATGTGGTACCATTTTACCGCCCCATTAAATCTCAGGTCACGGATAACTCACCGTTCCATTATATCGCGGACACGGCTACCACCTCAACGTTCCATTAAACCGCGGACACGTATATTGGCCACCATGTTAATTCCACACAATGGGAATTAACAAATGCAACATGATATGTAAAGTATGTAACACTCAGCATACTATTAACATCAATCGACATATCATGCAACATCAACAATATCAAATATATAACATGATATGAATAACATGTAACCACTCAGCATACTATTAAACATCAATCATATCAAGTTATATCATAATTCATGCTTGATAACATCATCTAAAAGCATGACAATAAAATCCACATAGTGTTGGTATCATAACATACAATCGTTATTCGATACACGCATCAATCAACACTAGGAAAATCAATAAACACATATTCAAAACATGTCAAACACTGCACATCAAAACCGGATCAATCCGTACTTAACAGCATGCACAGAAAACATAGTTTAAAAACCAACACAGGAGGTTTAAAACGGGTGCCCGTGTAAAACAACACTGCCCGTGTGGAAATGTGTCCAGAAAACACGTTTTTTTGACAATACAGGGGATCAACACGGGCGCCCGTGTAAATCAACACGGCCCGTGTTGAATTGTGCCCAGAAAACACATTTTTATGCCAACACAGTGAATCAACACGGGTGCCCGTGTTAATCAACACGCCCGTGTTGATGAGTGCGAACCCAAATTTTCTGTTCTTGCAGCAGCTCATATACCCATATTTTTGCATGAAAATACCTCTCTACGACGGTGCAATATAGTACAAAGACATCCAATCCATCATAGGAACCTAAAATCCCTAATTGATTCATAAAATCGGGAACCTAAACCTTTTCTAATAAAGTTCAATCCTAAGGGTATCGATCCCTAATAACATCTAATAATTGGGGTTTCTCCCTACGATTACCCGAATCAACCGTACATAAACCCATAAGCAAAAGTAAATCGAGTATTAGCCCCCCTTACCTTATCAAATTGCAGATTGAGTTCTTGAGCGATGTTCTTCGTTCTTCTCACCTTCAGAGCTCTATTTCCCCAAATTTCCCAAACTCTGTGTTATCGTGAATAATGAGAAAAATAGCTTAAGTTCCAAAACATATCTTTATTTCTCTTGCACCCCCACTCTTTACTAACAACCTCCAAGCCCAATAACTTAAAAAGGAACCCATATTTCTTATTTCTTTTATTTTCTTCCAATATTCCAAAATAAATAATTCCTTTTCATTTTATTAATTCTAATAAAATAATTTCTCAATTAAATAAATCAAATAATTGAAACTGGGGTGTTACACGATGATTCTGACCACCATGGACGGCGACGATTTGCCGCACCCTGCGAACGCAAACATAGTCAAAAGATACTACGCATAAAATAACCCGACAAGTCGAAAACCCGAAAGGGCGGCTTGGGCAAAAATGGGCATCCTGGTGAACCGAAAACCCGAAAGGGCGATTCAGACAAAAATTAGGGATAAAAACAAAAAAAATCTGTACACCCGGCAAGTCGAAAACCCGAAAGGGCGGCTTGGGCAAAAAGGGGTTTCCCGGTGGATCGAAAACCCGAAAGGGCGATTCAGGCAAAAGTTAGGGAATTAAAGCGTATGACTATGTCTCGTTAGATCACTTCAAAGACAGTCTCTTCATTAACCGGTTCCAGGTTTCTGATCAATCCAGCCATCGTCAAACGAAGCATTGAATGGACAGATGTTCGGAGTTGTGAAAGCTACAGCAGAGTGGAATCCCATGGAGTTATTTCACATAGCCATCTTTGTTTTGTATAAATTTTTCAAATATTTACGACAAGATCCTCTTACTAGGATGATTGTCTCCTTTGTACAAATATACCCAAAGAAAATCAATACAAATACTCTTCCCAGAATTTGTGTCATTTCCCTTTTTCTTTTTCTCTTGCACTATTTGTTTTATTTTGAGAAACGTCCAATGTTTTGTTAAATAGGCATATGCATTTGAAACATGATCACTTCCTAATTGAACTTAAGAAAAGGATTACTGATAGGATGAAAGTACAAACGGATATTTTGACACCCTTTCAAAGGAAATCCCTCAAGATCTGTAATCCACATCCTTGGCAAACACTGAGGTCTATCTCCAGCAGACCCGCGAAGCTTATCCCCAGTAAGGTTCTGAAAGGTATTCCCCGCAGAGTACGGACGTCCCTTCCAAGTTTTATTCAAAGTTATTCTCACAAAGGCGTATAACTGGGTTATCCCCGACTAACCATCAGGAGAGGTCACACTCGCCAGAATTCTTCCCATCCCCAGCGGAGTTCCTCAGAATTCCCCCAACAATAACTTATCAGTACTATCCCCGGAAAAGTTTATCCCCAGCCAAAGAATCTTCCGGAAATCATTTTTCTTCAGAGTCCAAGATTCGGTATCCCCAGCAGAGTCGCCAGTTCTGTGATACGGTGGGAGAACTGACTTGTGTTTTGCGTTCGTATTCGCACTTGTGCGGTTAGCAAGAGTCGCCACCGACTTTTTATTTTATCCTAAAGGAAAGGTTAAAAAAGCACAGCAAAAACCTTTTTGAGATATTTCGTGGGTTCGGGGGGTAGATTATGAAAAGGGAAGGTATTAGCACCCTTTTCATCCATGGTTATCCATGGGCTCTTAGGTACTTGCTTAGATCAATCTTGCCTTGGTTTTCAATTGTGTGAAATGGTGCTTTGTGGATTGTTTTGAAAATGTTTTGAAAAGATGCCTTGCGCTAGGCTAACCTTGTAACAATTCTTTACTCGAATGTTTTACAAAAGGTGTTTTATCTTTTAAAAAGATGTTTCAAGGGTTTGAAAAGTTTGATTTTTGAAAAGTGTTTGTGAAGTGGGTTTTGAAATTAGGCAAGTGTTTTCTTTGCAAATTGACAAGTACTTAAGAGTTTATCTACCCTAAAGCTTTCTCAAAGATTTTTGTCGTATTTTAACCCCTTTGACAATTTTGTTCTACCATTGAAATTGGTAGGCAATCTTGTATTTAGGAAGTTTATTCGGGACGGGCGTGGGTCATCGTATGGACCATGAATGCAATGGTGCCAAGTGTCTTTGGCAATTTGCTTGAAGGGACTTGATCATTCCATTTAGGCAACATCCGAAAGCGTCATCGAGGGACTTATGATCATTTGATTTTATTTTGCCAAAGATACTCGACGTGCAAGCATGGCCCATTTTGGAAGGCATCATGTGGGATTACCTTAGAGGGTGCAAGTGTGATTGTGTATTGATTACATGTATTTGTCTTGTATTAGGTTATCTAACGTTTGATTTTATGTACATACAAACCCTAGGTCTAAACATGGTATAATTGGAAAACGGTAAATTGCGGAATATAAATCTACGCTATTACAAAATAGAGTCCGGGAGTGGGGATATAAATGTACAAGGGGATGAGACTTATAGTATTTACAACCAAATCGAATGTCACAATCAAAATATAAATATCGAATGTATAAATATAAGATAAAATGTGTGTAGGGCAATATATTGTGTAAGTGCAAATGTGAGATGTATATGTATATGAATTGTGTAATTATGTACAAGTGCAAAACGGAATTGAAGCGTATTAGGGTTTTGACCTAGATAAACGTTTTAATCTTGTATTTTTGATTTACATGTTAATTTTGTACAAATGTGTATGTTAATAAAAAGAAAGTTTTCAATTTTAATTATATTATGAAAATGATATGTATTATTTTGTATACAAATATTTTTTAATATATACTAAGAAATATTTCCGAGTTAATTATGTATATATAGAAAAAAGAATATTTTGTTATTTTATATACAGAATATTTTTGATTTAATTATGTATCTAACTTTTTTCTATATATACAACGTCAAATAAACAACAACAACAATATATTAAAAAATTTCTTAGTATATATTAAAAAATATTTGTATACAAAATAATACATATCATTTTCATAATATAATTAAAATTGAAAACTTTCTTTTTATTAACATACACATTTGTACAAAATTAACATGTAAATCAAAAATACAAGATTAAAACATTTATCTAGGTCAAAACCCTAATACGCTTCAATTCCGTTTTGCACTTGTACATAATTACACAATTCATATACATATACATCTCACATTTGCACTTACACAATATATTGCCCTACACACATTTTATCTTATATTTATACATTCGATATTTATATTTTGATTGTGACATTTGATTTGGTTGTAAATACTATAAGTCTCATCCCCTTGTACATTTATATCCCCACTCCCGGACTCTATTTTGTAATAGCGTAGATTTATATTCCGCAATTTACCGTTTTCCAATTATACCATGTTTAGACCTAGGGTTTGTATGTACATAAAATCAAACGTTAGATAACCTAATACAAGACAAATACATGTAATCAATACACAATCACACTTGCACCCTCTAAGGTAATCCCACATGATGCCTTCCAAAATGGGCCATGCTTGCACGTCGAGTATCTTTGGCAAAATAAAATCAAATGATCATAAGTCCCTCGATGACGCTTTCGGATGTTGCCTAAATGGAATGATCAAGTCCCTTCAAGCAAATTGCCAAAGACACTTGGCACCATTGCATTCATGGTCCATACGATGACCCACGCCCGTCCCGAATAAACTTCCTAAATACAAGATTGCCTACCAATTTCAATGGTAGAACAAAATTGTCAAAGGGGTTAAAATACGACAAAAATCTTTGAGAAAGCTTTAGGGTAGATAAACTCTTAAGTACTTGTCAATTTGCAAAGAAAACACTTGCCTAATTTCAAAACCCACTTCACAAACACTTTTCAAAAATCAAACTTTTCAAACCCTTGAAACATCTTTTTAAAAGATAAAACACCTTTTGTAAAACATTCGAGTAAAGAATTGTTACAAGGTTAGCCTAGCGCAAGGCATCTTTTCAAAACATTTTCAAAACAATCCACAAAGCACCATTTCACACAATTGAAAACCAAGGCAAGATTGATCTAAGCAAGTACCTAAGAGCCCATGGATAACCATGGATGAAAAGGGTGCTAATACCTTCCCTTTTCATAATCTACCCCCCGAACCCACGAAATATCTCAAAAAGGTTTTTGCTGTGCTTTTTTAACCTTTCCTTTAGGATAAAATAAAAAGTCGGTGGCGACTCTTGCTAACCGCACAAGTGCGAATACGAACGCAAAACACAAGTCAGTTCTCCCACCGTATCACAGACGTTGTTGTTGTTTATTTGACGTTGTTGTTGTTGTTCACGTTGTTGTTGTTGTTGTTGTTGTTGTTTATTTGACGTTGTTGTTGTTGTTGACGTTGTTGTTGTTGTTGTTATTTATTTGACGTTGTTGCTGTTGTTGTTGTTGTAGTTTATTTGACGTTGTTGTTGTTGTTTATTTGACGGTGTTGTTGTTGTTGTTTATTTGACGGTGTTGTTGTTGTTGTTTATTTGACGTTGTTGTTGTTGTTGTTGTTTATTTGACGTTGTTGTTGTTGTTGACATTGTTGTTGTTGTTTATTTGACGTTGTTGTTGTTGTTGACATAGTTGTTGTTGTTGTTTATTTCACGTTGTTGATGTTGTTGACGTTGTTGTTTATTTGACGTTGTTGTTGTTTATTTGACGTTGTTGTTGTTGACATTGTTGTTGTTGTTGTTGTTGTTTATTTGACGTTGTTATTGTTGTTGTTATTTATTTGGCATTGTTTTTGTTGTTGACGTTGTTGTTGTTGTTTATTTGACATTGTTTTTGTTGTTGTTGTTGTTGACGTTGTTGGTTTTGTTGTTTATTTGACGTTGTTGTTGTTGATTATTTGACGTTGTTTTAGTTGTTGTTGTTTATTTGACGTTGTTGTTGTTGTTTATTTGACGTTGTTGTTGTTGACATTGTTGTTGTTGTTGTTGTTTATTTGACGTAGTTGTTATTGTTGACGTTGTTGTTGTTGTTGTTGTTTATTTGAGGTATTTGTTATTGTTGATGTTGTTGTTGTTGTTGTTGTTTATTTGACGTTGTTGTTATTGTTTATTTGAAGTTGTTGTTGTTGTTTATTTGACGTTGTTGTTGTTGTTGACGTTGTTGTTGTTGTTTTTGTTGTTTATTTGACGTTGTTGTAGTTGTTTATTTGACGTTGTTGTTGTTCTTGTTATTGTTGCTGTTTATTTGACGATATTATTGTTGTTGTTGTTTACTTGACGTTGTTGTTGTTGTTGTTGTTGTTTATTTGACGTTGTTGTTGTTGTTGTTATTTATTTGACATTGTTGTTGTTGTTGTTGTTCATTTGACGTTGTTGTTGTTGTTTATTTGATGTTGTTGTTGTTATTGTTTATTTGACGTTGTTTTTGTCATTGTTTTTGTTGTTTATTTGACATTGTTATTGTTGTTGTTTATTTGAAGTTGTTGTTGTTATTTATTTGACGTTGTTGTTGTTGACGTTGTTGTTGTTGTTGTTTATTTGACGTTGTTGTTATTGTTGTTGTTGTTGTTTATATGACGTTGTTGTTGTTGTTGTTGACGTTGTTGTTGTTGTTGTTATTTATTTGACGTTTTTGTTGTTGTTGTTATTGTTGTTGTTGTTGTTGTTGTTTATTTGACGTTGTTGTTGTTGTTATTTATTTGACGTTGTTGTTGTTTATTTGACGTTGTTATTGTTGTTCACGTTGTTGTTGTTGTTTATTTGACGTTGTTGTTGTTGTTGACGTTGTTGTTGACGTTGTTGTTGTTGTTGTTGTTGTTATTTATTTGACGTTGTTGTTGTTGTTGTAGTTTATTTGACGTTGTTGTTGTTGTTTATTTGACGGTGTTGTTGTTGTTGTTTATTTGACGTTGTTGTTGTTGTTGTTGTTTATTTGACGTTGTTGTTGTTGTTGACGTTGTTGTTGTTGTTTATTTGATGTTGTTGTTGTTGTTGACATAGTTGTTGTTTATTTCACGTTGTTGATGTTGTTGACGTTGTTGTTTATTTGACATTGTTGTTGTTTATTTGACGTTGTTGTTGTTGACATTGTTGTTGTTGTTGTTGTTTATTTGACGTTGTTATTGTTGTTGTTATTTATTTGGCATTGTTTTTGTTGTTGACGTTGTTGTTGTTGTTTATTTGACATTGTTTTTGTTGTTGTTGTTGTTGACGTTGTTGGTTTTGTTGTTTATTTGACGTTGTTGTTGTTGTTGTTTATTTGACGTTGTTTTAGTTGTTGTTGTTTATTTAACGTTGTTGTTGTTGTTTATTTGACGTTGTTGTTGTTGACATTGTTGTTGTTGTTGTTGTTTATTTGACGTAGTTGTTATTGTTGACGTTGTTGTTGTTGTTGTTATTTGAGGTATTTGTTATTGTTGATGTTGTTGTTGTTGTTGTTTATTTGACGTTGTTGTTATTGTTTATTTGAAGTTGTTGTTGTTGTTTATTTGACGTTGTTGTTGTTCTTGTTGTTTATTTGATGTTGTTGTTGTTGTTGTTTATTTGACGTTGTTGTTGTTGTTGTTGTTTATTTGACGTTGTTGTTGTTGTTGTTGTTTATTTGACGTTGTTGTTGTTGTTTTTTATTTGAGGTTGTTGTTGTTGTTGTTATTGATGTTGTTTATTTGACGTTGTTGTTGTTGTTTATTTGATGTTGTTGTTGTTGTTGTTTATTTGACATTGTTGTTGTTGTTGATGTTGTTGTTGTTGTTTATTTGACATTGTTGTTGTTGTTGACGTTGTTGGTGTTATTGTTTATTCGACGTTGTTGTTGTTGTTGTTGTTGTTGTTTATTTGACGTTGTTTTAGATGTTGTTGTTTATTTAACGTTGTTGTTGTTATTTATTTGACATTGTTGTTGTTGTTGACGTTGTTGTTGTTGTTGTTTATTTGACGTAGTTGTTGTTGTTGACGTTGTTGTTGTTGTTGTTTATTTGACGTTTTTGTTGTTGTTGATGTTGTTGTTGTTGTTGTTTATTTGACGTTGTTGTTGTTGTTTATTTGACGTTGTTGTTGTTGTTGTTTATTTGACATTGTTGTTGTTGTTATTGTTGTTGTTTATTTGACTTTCTTGTTGTTGTTGTTGTTTATTTGATGTTGTTGTTGTTGTTGTTTATTTGACATTGTTGTTGTTGACGTTATTGTTGTTGTTTATTTGATGTTGTTGTTGTTGTTTATTTGACATTGTTGTTGTTGTTGACGTTGTTGTTGTTGTTGTTGTTTATTTGACATTGTTGTTGTTGTTGTTGACGTTGTTGGTGTTGTTGTTTACTTGACGTTGTTGTTATTGTTGTTGTTTATTTGACGTTGTTTTAGTTGTTATTTATTTGACGTTGTTGTTGTTGTTTATTTGACATTGTTGTTGTTGTTGACGTTGTTGTTGTTGTTGTTTATTTGACATTGTTGTTGTTGTTGTTGTTGTTGTTGACGTTGTTGGTTTTTTTGTTATTTGACGTGGTTATTGTTGTTGTTGTTTATTTGATGTTGTTTTAGTTGTTGTTGTTTATTTGACATTGTTGTTGTTGTTTATTCGACGTTGTTGTTGTTGACATTGTTGTTGTTGTTGTTTATTTGACGTTGTTGTTGTTGTTTATTTGACTTAGTTGTTTTTGTTGACATTTTTGTTGTTGTTGTTGTTTATTTGACATTTTTGTTGTTGTTGATGTTGTTGTTGTTCCTGTTTATTTGACGTTGTTGTTATTGTTTATTTGACGTTGTTGTTGTTGTTTATTTGACGTTGTTGTTGTTGTTATTATTGTTGTTTATTTGACGTTGTTGTTGTTGTTGTTGTTGTTTATTTGATGTTGTTGTTGTTGTTGTTGTTGTTGTTTATTTGACGTTGGTGTTGTTGTTGTTGTTTATTTGACGTTGTTATTGTTGTTATTTATTTGACGTCGTTGTTGTTGTTATTGTTTATTATACGTTGTTGTTGTTGTTGTTGTTGTTGTTTATTTGACGTTTTTATTATTGTTTATTTGACGTTGTTTTTGTTATTTGATGTTGTTGTTGTTGTTGTATTTATTGTTGTTGTTGTTGCTTATTTGACGTTGTTGTTATTGTTGTTGTTTATTTGACGTTGTTGTTGCTGTTGTTTATTTGACGTTGTTGTTGTTGTTGTTTATTTGACGTTATTGTTGTTGTTGACGTTGTTGTTGTTGTTGTTGTTGTTTATTTGATGTTGTTGCTGTTGTTTATTTGACATTCTTGTTGTCGTTGTTGTTGTTGTTTATTTGACGTTGTTGTTGTTATATATTTGACGTTGTTGATGTTGTTATTGTTTATTTGACGTTGTTTTTCTTGTTTATTTAAAGTTGTTGTTGTTGTTGTTGTTGACGTTGTTGTTGTTGACGTTGTTGTTGTTGTTTATTTGACGTTGTTATTATTGTTGTTTATTTGACGTTGTTATTGTTGTAGTTTATTTGACGTTGTTGTTGTTGTTGTTGTTGTTTATTTGACGGTGTTGTTGTGGTTATTTATTTGACGTTGTTGTTGTTGTTGACATTGTTGTTATTGTTGTTGTTGTTTATTTGACGTTTTTGTTGTTGTTGATGTTGTTGTAGTTTTTGTAGTTGTTTATTTGACGTTGTTGTTGTTTATTTGACGTTGTTGTTGTTGTTTATTTGACGTTGTTGTTGTTGTTATTGTTGTTGTTGTTGTTGTTTATTTGACGTTGTTGTTGTTATTTATTTGACGTTGTTGTTGTTATTTTTTTGACGTTGTTGTTGTTGTTGTTTATTTGACGTTGTTGTTGTTGTTTATTTGACGTTGTTGTTGTTATTTATTTGACGTTGTTGTTGTTGTTGTTGTTTATTTGACATTGTTATTGTTGTTGTTTATTTGACGTTGTTGTTGTTTATTTGACGTTGTTGTTGTTGACGTTGTTGTTGTTGTTGTTTATTTGACGTTGTTGTTGTAGTTTATTTGACGTGGTTGTTGTTGTTGACGTTGTTGTTGTTGTTGTTGTTGTTGTTATTATTTGTTTATTTAACGATTTTGTTGTTGTTGTTGTTTACGTGACGTTGTTGTTGTTGTTTATTTGACGTTGTTGTTGTTGTTGACGTTGTTGTTGTTGTTGTTTTTGTTGTTTATTTGACGTTGTTGTAGTTGTTTATTTGACGTTGTTGTTGTTCTTGTTATTGTTGCTGTTTATTTGACGATATTATTGTTGTTGTTGTTTATTTGACGTTGTTGTTGTTGTTGTTGATGTTGTTTATTTGACGTTGTTGTTGTTGTTTATTTGATGTTGTTGTTGTTGTTGTTTATTTGACATTGTTGTTGTTGTTGTTGATGTTGTTGTTGTTGTTTATTTGACATTGTTGTTGTTGTTGTTGTTGTTGACGTTGTTGGTGTTATTGTTTATTCAACGTTGTTGTTGTTGTTGTTGTTGTTTATTTGACGTTGTTTTAGATGTTGTTGTTTATTTAACGTTGTTGTTGTTTATTTGACATTGTTGTTGTTGTTGACGTTGTTGTTGTTGTTGTTGTTTATTTGACGTAGTTGTTGTTGTTGTTGTTTATTTGACGTTTTTGTTGTTGTTGTTGTTGTTGATGTTGTTTATTTGACGTTGTTGTTGTTGTTTATTTGATGTTGTTGTTGTTGTTGTTTATTTGACATTGTTGTTGTTGTTGTTGATGTTGTTGTTGTTGTTTATCTGACATTGTTGTTGTTGTTGTTGACGTTGTTGGTGTTATTGTTTATTCGACGTTGTTGTTGTTGTTGTTGTTGTTGTTTATTTGACGTTGTTTTAGATGTTGTTGTTTATTTAACGTTGTTGTTGTTTATTTGACATTGTTGTTGTTGTTGACGTTGTTGTTGTTGTTTATTTGACGTAGTTGTTATTGTTGACGTTGTTGTTGTTGTTTATTTGACGTTTTTGTTGTTGTTGTTTATTTGACGTTGTTGTTGTTGTTTATTTGACGTTGTTGTTGTTGTTGTTTATTTGACATTGTTGTTGTTGTTATTGTTGTTGTTTATTTGACTTTCTTGTTGTTGTTGTTTATTTGATGTTGTTGTTATTGTTTATTTGACATTGTTGTTGTTGACGTTATTGTTGTTGTTTATTTGATGTTGTTGTTGTTGTTGTTTATTTGACATTGTTGTTGTTGTTGACGTTGTTGTTGTTGTTGTTTATTTGACATTGTTGTTGTTGTTGTTGACGTTGTTGGTGTTGTTGTTTACTTGACGTTTTTGTTATTGACGTTGTTTTAGTTGTTATTTATTTGACGTTGTTGTTGTTGTTTATTTGACATTGTTGTTGTTGTTGACGTTGTTGTTGTTGTTGTTGTTGTTGTTTATTTGACATTATTGTTGTTGTTGTTGTTGTTGACGTTGTTGGTGTTGTTGTTTATTTGACGTGGTTATTGTTGTTGTTGTTTATTTGATGTTGTTTTAGTTGTTGTTGTTTATTTGACATTGTTGTTGTTGTTTATTCGACGTTGTTGTTGTTGACATTGTTGTTGTTGTTGTTTATTTGACGTTGTTGTTGTTGTTTATTTGACTTAGTTGTTTTTGTTGACATTTTTGTTGTTGTTGTTGTTGTTTATTTGACATTTTTGTTGTTGTTGATGTTGTTGTTGTTCCTGTTTATTTGACGTTGTTGTTATTGTTTATTTGACGTTGTTGTTGTTGTTTATTTGACGTTGTTGTTGTTGTTGTTGTTATTGTTGTTGTTTATTTGACGTTGTTGTTGTTGTTGTTGTTTATTTGATGTTGTTGTTGTTGTTGTTGTTGTTTATTTGACGTTGGTGTTGTTGTTGTTGTTGTTTATTTGACGTTGTTATTGTTGTTATTTATTTGACGTCGTTGTTGTTGTTATTGTTTATTTGACGTTGTTGTTGTTGTTGTTGTTTATTTGACGTTTTTATTATTGTTTATTTGACGTTGTTTTTTTTATTTGACGTTGTTGTTGTTGTTGTATTTGTTGTTGTTGTTGTTGTTGCTTATTTGACGTTGTTGTTATTGTTGTTGTTTATTTGACGTTGTTGTTGCTGTTGTTTATTTGACGTTGTTGTTGTTGTTGTTGTTGTTGTTATTTATTTGACGTTGTTGTTGTTGTTGTTGTTTATTTGACGTTATTGTTGTTGTTGACGTTGTTGTTGTTGTTGTTGTTGTTGTTTATTTGATGTTGTTGCTGTTGTTTATTTGACATTGTTGTTGTCGTTGTTGTTGTTGTTGTTTATTTGACGTTGTTGTTGTTATATATTTGACGTTGTTGATGTTGTTATTGTTTATTTGACGTTGTTGTTGTTGTTTATTTAAAGTTGTTGTTGTTGTTGTTGACGTTGTTGTTGTTGTTTATTTGATGTTGTTGTTATTGTTGTTTATTTGATGTTGTTATTGTTGTTGTTTATTTGACGTTGTTGTTGTTGTTGTTTATTTGACGGTGTTGTTGTGGTTATTTATTTGACGTTGTTGTTGTTGTTGACGTTGTTGTTATTGTTGTTGTTGTTTATTTGACGTTTTTGTTGTTGTTGATGTTGTTGTAGTTTTTGTAGTTGTTTATTTGACGTTGTTGTTGTTTATTTGACGTTGTTGTTGTTGTTGTTTATTTGACGTTGTTGTTGTTGTTATTGTTGTTGTTGTTGTTGTTGTTGTTTATTTGACGTTGTTGTTGTTATTTATTTGACGTTGTTGTTATTTTTTTGACGTTGTTGTTGTTGTTGTTGTTTATTTGACGTTGTTGTTGTTGTTTATTTGACGTTGTTGTTGTTATTTATTTGACGTTGTTGTTGTTGTTGTTGTTGTTTATTTGACATTGTTGTTGTTGTTGTTGTTTATTTGATGTTGTTGTTGTTTATTTGACGTTGTTGTTGTTGACGTTGTTGTTGTTGTTGTTTATTTGACGTTGTTGTTGTTGTTTATTTGACGTGGTTGTTGTTGTTGACGTTGTTGTTGTTGTTGTTGTTATTGTTTGTTTATTTAACGATTTTGTTGTTGTTGTTGTTTACTTGACGTTGTTGTTGTTGTTTATTTGACGTTGTTGTTGTTGTTGACATTGTTGTTGTTGTTTTTGTTGTTTATTTGACGTTGTTGTAGTTGTTTATTTGACGTTGTTGTTGTTCTTGTTATTGTTGCTGTTTATTTGACGATATTATTGTTGTTGTTGTTTATTTGACGTTGTTATTGTTGTTGTTGTTTATTTGACGTTGTTGTTGTTGTTGTTGTTATTTATTTGACATTGTTGTTGTTGTTGTTCATTTGACGTTGTTGTTGTTGTTTATTTGATGTTGTTGTTGTTGTTGTTGTTGTTGTTTATTTGACGTTGTTTTTGTCATTGTTTTTGTTGTTTATTTGACATTGTTATTGTTGTTGTTTATTTGACGTTGTTGTTGTTATTTATTTGACGTTGTTGTTGTTGTTGACGTTGTTGTTGTTGTTGTTTATTTGACGTTGTTGTTATTGTTGTTGTTGTTTATATGACGTTGTTGTTGTTGTTGACGTTGTTGTTATTGTTGTTGTTATTTATTTGACGTTTTTGTTGTTGTTGTTATTGTTGTTGTTGTTGTTGTTGTTTATTTGACGTTGTTGTTGTTGTTATTTATTTGACGTTGTTGTTGTTTATTTGACGTTGTTGTTGTTGTTCACGTTGTTGTTGTTGTTTATTTGACGTTGTTATTGTTGTTGTTTATTTGATGTTGTTGTTGTTGTTGATGTTTATTTGACATTGTTGTTGTTGTTGTTGATGTTGTTGTTGTTGTTTATTTGACATTGTTGTTGTTGTTGTTGACGTTGTTGGTGTTATTGTTTATTCGACGTTGTTGTTATTGTTGTTGTTGTTTATTTGACGTTGTTTTAGATGTTGTTGTTTATTTAACGTTGTTGTTGTTTATTTGACATTGTTGTTGTTGTTGACGTTGTTGTTGTTGTTGTTGTTTATTTGACGTAGTTGTTGTTGTTGTTGTTTATTTGACGTTTTTGTTGTTGTTGATGTTGTTGTTGTTGTTGTTTATTTGACGTTGTTGTTGTTGTTTATTTGATGTTGTTGTTGTTGTTGTTGTTTATTTGACATTGTTGTTGTTGTTATTGTTGTTGTTTATTTGACTTTCTTGTTGTTGTTGTTGTTTATTTGATGTTGTTGTTGTTGTTTGTTTGACATTGTTGTTGTTGACGTTATTGTTGTTGTTTATTTGATGTTGTTGTTGTTGTTGTTTATTTGACATTGTTGTTGTTGTTGACGTTGTTGTTGTTTATTTGACATTGTTGTTGTTGTTGTTGACGTTGTTGGTGTTGTTGTTTACTTGACGTTGTTGTTATTGTTGTTGTTTATTTGACGTTGTTTTAGTTGTTATTTATTTGACGTTGTTGTTGTTGTTTATTTGACATTTTTGTTGTTGTTGACGTTGTTGTTGTTGTTGTTGTTTATTTGACATTGTTGTTGTTGTTGTTGTTGACGTTGTTGGTGTTGTTGTTTATTTGACGTGGTTATTGTTGTTGTTGTTTATTTGATGTTGTTTTAGTTGTTGTTGTTTATTTGACATTGTTGTTGTTGTTTATTCGACGTTGTTGTTGTTGACATTGTTGTTGTTGTTGTTTATTTGACGTTGTTGTTGTTGTTTATTTGACTTAGTTGTTTTTGTTGACATTTTTGTTGTTGTTCTTGTTGTTTATTTGACATTTTTGTTGTTGTTGATGTTGTTGTTGTTCCTGTTTATTTGACGTTGTTGTTATTGTTTATTTGACGTTGTTGTTGTTGTTTATTTGACGTTGTTGTTGTTGTTATTGTTGTTGTTTATTTGACAATGTTGTTGTTGTTGTTTATTTGATGTTGTTGTTGTTGTTGTTGTTTATTTGACGTTGGTGTTGTTGTTGTTGTTGTTTATTTGACGTTATTATTGTTGTTATTTATTTGACGTCGTTGTTGTTGTTTATTTGACGTTGTTGTTGTTGTTGTTGTTTATTTGACATTGTTGTTGTTGTTATTGTTATTGTTTATTTGACGTTGTTGTTGTTGTTGTTGTTTATTTGACGTTTTTATTATTGTTTATTTGACGTTGTTTTTGTTATTTGACGTTGTTGTTGTTGTTGTATTTGTTGTTGTTGTTGTTGTTGCTTATTTGACGTTGTTTTAGTTTTTGTTGTTTATTTGACGTTGTTGTTGTTTATTTGACGTTGTTGTTGTCGTTTATTTGACGTTGTTGTTGTTGTTTATTTGACTTTGTTTTAGTTGTTGTTGTTTATTTGACGTTGTTGTTGTTGTTTATTTGACGTTGTTGTTGTTGACATTGTTGTTGTTGTTTATTTGACGTAGTTGTTGTTGTTGACGTTGTTGTTGTTGTTTATTTGACGTTTTTGTTATTGTTGATGTTGTTGTTGTTGTTGTTGTTTATTTGACGTTGTTGTTATTGTTGTTTATTTGACGTTGTTGTTGTTGTTTATATGACGTTGTTGTTGTTGTTGTTATTGTTGTTTATTTGACGTTGTTATTGTTGTTGTTTATTTGATGTTGTTGTTGTTGTTGTTGTTTATTTGACATTGTTGTTGTTGTTGACGTTGTTGTTGTTGTTGTTTATTTGACATTGTTGTTGTTGTTGTTGTTGACGTTGTTGGTGTTGTTGTTTATTTGACGTTGTTGTTGTTGTTTATTTGACGTTGTTTTAGTTGTTGTTGTTTATTTGACGTTGTTGTTATTGTTGTTTATTTGACGTTGTTGTTGTCGTTTATTTGACGTTGTTGTTGTTGACATTGTTGTTGTTGTTGTTTATTTGACGTTGTTTTTGTTGTTGTTGTTTATTTGGCATTGTTGTTGTTTATTTGACATTGTTGTTGTTGACATTGTTGTTGTTGTTGTTGTTTATTTGACGTAGTTTTTGTTGTTGACGTTGTTGTTGTTGTTGTTGTTGCTTATTTGACGTTTTTGTTGTTGTTGATGTTGTTGTTGTTGTTGTTGTTGTTTATTTGACGTTGTTGTTGTTGTTGTTGTTTATTTAACGTTGTTGTTGTTGTTGTTGTTGTTCATTTGACGTTGTTGTTGTTGTTGTTTATTTGACGTTGTTGTTGTTATTGATGTTGTTTATTTGACGTTGTTGTTGTTGTTTATTTAATGTTGTTGTTATTGATGTTGTTTATTTGACGTTGTTGTTTATTTAATGTTGTTGTTGTTGTTTATTTGACATTGTTGTTGTTGTTGAGGTTGTTGTTGTTGTTTTTTATTTGACATTGTTGTTGTTGTTGTTGTTGTTGACGTTGTTGTTGTTGTTGTTTATTTGACGTTGTTGTTGTTGTTGTTTATTTGACGTTGTTTTAGATGTTGTTGTTTATTTGACGTTGTTGTTGTTGTTGTTTATTTAACGTTGTTTTAGATGTTGTTGTTTATTTGACGGTGTTGTTGTTTATTTGACAGTGTTGTTGTTGTTGACGTTGTTGTTGTTGTTGTTTATTTGACATTGTTGTTGTTGTTGTTGTTGACGTTGTTGTTGTTGTTTATTTGACGTTGTTGTTGTTGACATTGTTGTTGTTGTTTATTTGACGTAGTTGTTGTTGTTGACGTTGTTGTTGTTGTTTATTTGACGTTTTTGTTATTGTTGATGTTGTTGTTGTTGTTGTTTATTTGACGTTGTTGTTATTGTTGTTTATTTGACGTTGTTGTTGTTGTTTATATGACGTTGTTGTTGTTGTTGTTATTGTTGTTATTTATTTGACGTTGTTGTTGTTGTTGTTTATTTGATGTTGTTGTTGTTGTTGTTTATTTGACATTGTTGTTGTTGTTGTTGTTGTTGTTTATTTGACATTGTTGTTGTTGTTGTTGTTGACGTTGTTGGTGTTGTTGTTTATTTGACGTTGTTGTTGTTGTTGTTTATTTGACGTTGTTTTAGTTGTTGTTGTTTATTTGACGTTGTTGTTGTTGTTTATTTGACGTTGTTGTTGTCGTTTATTTGACGTTGTTGTTGTTGACATTGTTGTTGTTGTTGTTGTTTATTTGACGTAGTTTTTGTTGTTGACGTTGTTGTTGTTGTTGTTGTTGTTTATTTGACGTTTTTGTTGTTGTTGATGTTGTTGTTGTTGTTGTTTATTTGACGTTGTTGTTGTTGTTGTTGTTGTTTATTTGACGTTGTTGTTGTTGTTGTTGTTCATTTGACGTTGTTGTTGTTGTTGTTTATTTGACGTTGTTGTTGTTATTGATGTTGTTTATTTGACGTTGTTGTTGTTGTTGTTTATTTAATGTTGTTGTTATTGATGTTGTTTATTTGACGTTGTTGTTGTTGTTGTTTATTTAATGTTGTTGTTGTTGTTTATTTGACATTGTTGTTGTTGTTGACGTTGTTGTTGTTGTTTTTTATTTGACATTGTTGTTGTTGTTGTTGTTGTTGTTGATGTTGTTGTTGTTGTTGTTTATTTGACGTTGTTGTTGTTGTTGTTGTTGTTTATTTGACGTTGTTTTAGATGTTGTTGTTTATTTGACGTTGTTGTTGTTGTTTATTTAACGTTGTTTTAGATGTTGTTGTTTATTTGACGGTGTTGTTGTTTATTTGACAGTGTTGTTGTTGTTGACGTTGTTGTTGTTGTTGTTTATTTGACATTGTTGTTGTTGTTGTTGACGTTGTTGTTGCTGTTGTTTATTTGACGTTGTTTTAGTTGTTATTGTTTATTTGACGTTGTTGTTGTTGTTTATTTGACGTTTTTGTTATTGACATTGTTGTTGTTGTTGTTTATATGACGTTGTTGTTGTTGATGTTGTTGTTGTTTATTTGACATAGTTGTTGTTGTTGACGTTGTTGTTGTTGTTGTTGTTGTTTATTTGACGTTTTTGTTATTGTTGATGTTGTTGTTGTTAATTATTTGACGTTGTTGTTATTGTTTATTTGACGTTGTTGTTGTTGTTTATTTGAAGTTGTTATTATTGTTATTGTTGTTGTTTATTTGACGTTGTTGTTGTTGTTGTTTATTTGATGTTGTTGTTGTTGTTTATTTGACGTTGGTTTTGTTGTTGTTTATTTAACGTTGTTGCTGTTGTTATTGTTTATTTGACGTTGTTGTTGTTGTTTATTTGACGTTGTTATTGTTGTTTATTTGACGTTGTTTTTGTTATTTGACGTTGTTGTTGTTGTTGTTGTATTTGTTGTTGTTGTTGTTGTTGTTGCTTATTTGACGTTGTTGTTATTGTTGTTGTTTATTTGACGTTGTTATTGCTGTTGTTTATTTGACGTTGTTGTTGTTGTTGTTTATTTGATGTTGTTGTTGTTGTTTATTTGACGTTGTTGTTGTTGACGTTGTTGTTGTTGTTGTTGTTGTTTATTTGACGTTGTTATTGTTGTTGCTGTTGTTTATTTGACATTGTTGTTGTCATTGTTGTTGTTTATTTGACGTTGTTGTTGTTGTTGTTTATTTGATGTTATTGTTGTTGTTGTTATTTATTTGACGTTGTTGTTGTTGTTTATTTGACGTTGTTGTTGTTGTTTATTTGACGTTGTTGTTGTTGTTGTTTATTTGACGTTGTTGTTGTTGTTATTTATTTGACATTGTTGTCGTTGTTGACGTTGTTGTTGTTGTTTATTTGACATTGTTGTTGTTGTTGGTGTTGTTGTTTATTTGACGTTGTTGTTGTTGTTGTTTATTTGACGTTGTTTTAGTTGTTGTTGTTTATTTGGCGTTGTTGTTGTTTATTTGACATTGTTGTTGTTGACATTGTTGTTGTTGTTTATTTGACGTAGTTGTTGTTGTTGACGTTGTTGTTGTTGTTGTTGTTTATTTCACGTTTTTGTTGTTATTGATGTTGTTGTTGTTGTTTATTTGACGTTGTTGTTGTTGTTGTTTATTTCACGTTGTTGATGTTGTTGATGTTGTTGTTTATTTAACGTGGTAGTTGTTGTTTATTTGACGTTGTTGTTGTTATTGACATTGTTGTTGTTGTTTATTTGACGTTATTGTTGTTTATTTGACATTGTTGTTGTTGTTGACGTTGTTGTTGTTGTTGTTGTTTATTTGACATTGCTGTTGTTGTTGTTGACGTTCTTGGTTTTGTTGTTTATTTGACGTTGTTGTTGTTGTTTATTTGACGTTGTTTTAGTTGTTGTTGTTTATTTGACGTTGTTGTTGTTGTTTATTTGACGTTGTTGTTGTTGACATTGTTGTTGTTGTTGTTGTTTATTTGACGTAGTTGTTGTTGTTGAAGTTGTTGTTGTTGTTGTTTATTTGACGTTTTTGTTGTTGTTGATGTTGTTGTTGTTGTTGTTGTTTATTTGACGTTGTTGTTATTGTTGTTTATTTGACGTTGTTGTTGTTGTTGTTGTTTATATGACGTTGTTGTTGTTGTTGTTGTTATTGTTGTTGTTTATTTGACGTTGTTGTTGTTGTTTATTTGATGTTGTTGCTGTTGTTGTTGTTTATTTGACATTGTTGTTGTTGACGTTGTTGTTGTTGTTGTTGTTGTTTATTTGACATTGTTGTTGTTGTTGTTGTTGACGTTGTTGGTGTTGTTGTTTATTTGACGTTGTTGTTGTTGTTGTTTATTTGACGTTGTTTTTGTTTTTGTTATTTATTTGACGTTGTTGTTGTTTATTTGACGTTGTTGTTGTCGTTTATTTGACGTTGTTGTTGTTGTTTATTTGACTTTGTTTTAGTTGTTGTTGTTTATTTGACGTTGTTGTTGTTGTTTATTTGACGTTGTTGTTGTTGACATTGTTGTTGTTGTTTATTTGACGTAGTTGTTGTTGTTGACGTTGTTGTTGTTGTTTATTTGACGTTTTTGTTATTGTTGATGTTGTTGTTGTTGTTGTTGTTTATTTGACGTTGTTGTTATTGTTGTTTATTTGACGTTGTTGTTGTTGTTTATATGACGTTGTTGTTGTTGTTATTATTGTTTATTTGACGTTGTTGTTGTTGTTGTTTATTTGATGTTGTTGTTGTTGTTGTTTGTTTGACATTGTTGTTGTTGTTGTTGTTGTTTATTTGACATTGTTGTTGTTGTTGTTGACGTTGTTGGTGTTGTTGTTTATTTGACGTTGTTGTTGTTGTTTATTTGACGTTGTTTTAGTTGTTGTTGTTTATTTGACGTTGTTGTTGTTGTTGTTTATTTGACGTTGTTGTTGTCGTTTATTTGACGTTGTTGTTGTTGTTGACATTGTTGTTGTTGTTGTTTATTTGACGTTGTTTTTGTTGTTGTTGTTTATTTGGCATTGTTGTTGTTTATTTGACATTGTTGTTGTTGACATTGTTGTTGTTGTTGTTGTTTATTTGACGTAGTTTTTGTTGTTGACGTTGTTGTTGTTGTTGTTGTTGCTTATTTGACGTTTTTGTTGTTGTTGATGTTGTTGTTGTTGTTGTTGTTGTTGTTGTTGTTTATTTGACGTTGTTGTTGTTGTTGTTTATTTAACGTTGTTGTTGTTGTTGTTGTTGTTCATTTGACGTTGTTGTTGTTGTTGTTTATTTGACGTTGTTGTTGTTATTTATTTGACGTTGTTGTTATTTTTTTGACGTTGTTGTTGTTGTTGTTGTTTATTTGACGTTGTTGTTGTTGTTTATTTGACGTTGTTGTTGTTATTTATTTGACGTTGTTGTTGTTGTTGTTGTTTATTTGACATTGTTGTTGTTGTTGTTTATTTGACATTGTTGTTGTTTATTTGACGTTGTTGTTGTTGACGTTGTTGTTGTTGTTTATTTGACGTTGTTGTTGTTGTTTATTTGACGTGGTTGTTGTTGTTGACGTTGTTGTTGTTGTTGTTGTTGTTATTGTTTGTTTATTTAACGATTTTGTTGTTGTTGTTTACTTGACGTTGTTGTTGTTGTTTATTTGACGTTGTTGTTATTGTTGACGTTGTTGTTGTTGTTTTTGTTGTTTATTTGACGTTGTTGTAGTTGTTTATTTGACGTTGTTGTTGTTCTTGTTATTGTTGCTGTTTATTTGACGATATTATTGTTGTTGTTGTTTATTTGACGTTGTTATTGTTGTTGTTGTTTATTTGACGTTGTTGTTGTTGTTGTTGTTATTTATTTGACATTGTTGTTGTTGTTGTTCATTTGACGTTGTTGTTGTTGTTTATTTGATGTTGTTGTTGTTGTTGTTGTTTATTTGACGTT
Organism: Vicia faba; assembly: GCA_948472305.1. NCBI lineage: Eukaryota > Viridiplantae > Streptophyta > Magnoliopsida > Fabales > Fabaceae > Vicia > Vicia faba. The sequence goes on along the minus strand of OX451737.1, from coordinate 366,306,592 downwards.
GTTTTTGTCATTGTTTTTGTTGTTTATTTGACATTGTTGTTGTTGTTGACGTTGTTGTTGTTGTTTATTTGACGTAGTTGTTATTGTTGACGTTGTTGTTGTTGTTTATTTGACGTTTTTGTTGTTGTTGTTTATTTGACGTTGTTGTTGTTGTTTATTTGACGTTGTTGTTGTTGTTGTTTATTTGACATTGTTGTTGTTGTTATTGTTGTTGTTTATTTGAATTTCTTGTTGTTGTTGTTTATTTGATGTTGTTGTTATTGTTTATTTGACATTGTTGTTGTTGACGTTATTGTTGTTGTTTATTTGATGTTGTTGTTGTTGTTGTTTATTTGACATTGTTGTTGTTGTTGACGTTGTTGTTGTTGTTGTTTATTTGACATTGTTGTTGTTGTTGTTGACGTTGTTGGTGTTGTTGTTTACTTGACGTTTTTGTTATTGTTGTTGTTGTTTATTCGACGTTGTTGTTGTTGACATTGTTGTTGTTGTTGTTTATTTGACGTTGTTGTTGTTGTTTATTTGACTTAGTTGTTTTTGTTGACATTTTTGTTGTTGTTGTTGTTGTTGTTTATTTGACATTTTTGTTGTTGTTGATGTTGTTGTTGTTCCTGTTTATTTGACGTTGTTGTTATTGTTTATTTGACGTTGTTGTTGTTGTTTATTTGACGTTGTTGTTGTTGTTGTTATTGTTGTTGTTTATTTGACGTTGTTGTTGTTGTTGTTGTCTATTTGATGTTGTTGTTGTTGTTGTTGTTGTTTATTTGACGTTGGTGTTGTTGTTGTTGTTGTTGTTTATTTGACGTTGTTATTGTTGTTATTTATTTGACGTCGTTGTTGTTGTTATTGTTTATTTGACGTTGTTGTTGTTGTTGTTGTTTATTTGACGTTTTTATTATTGTTTATTTGACGTTGTTTTTGTTATTTGACGTTGTTGTTGTTGTTGTATTTGTTGTTGTTGTTGTTGTTGCTTATTTGACGTTGTTGTTATTGTTGTTGTTTATTTGACGTTGTTGTTGCTGTTGTTTATTTGACGTTGTTGTTGTTGTTGTTGATGTTGTTGTTTATTTGACGTTGTTGTTGTTGTTGTTTATTTGACGTTATTGTTGTTGTTGACGTTGTTGTTGTTGTTGTTGTTGTTTATTTGATGTTGTTGCTGTTGTTTATTTGACATTGTTGTTGTCGTTGTTGTTGTTGTTGTTTATTTGACGTTGTTGTTGTTATATATTTGACGTTGTTGATGTTGTTATTGTTTATTTGACGTTGTTGTTGTTGTTTATTTAAAGTTGTTGTTGTTGTTGTTGACGTTGTTGTTGTTGTTTATTTGACGTTGTTGTTATTGTTGTTTATTTGATGTTGTTATTGTTGTTGTTTATTTGACGTTGTTGTTGTTGTTGTTTATTTGACGGTGTTGTTGTGGTTATTTATTTGACGTTGTTGTTGTTGTTGACGTTGTTGTTATTGTTGTTGTTGTTTATTTGACGTTTTTGTTGTTGTTGATGTTGTTGTAGTTTTTGTAGTTGTTTATTTGACGTTGTTGTTGTTTATTTGACGTTGTTGTTGTTGTTGTTTATTTGACGTTGTTGTTGTTGTTATTGTTGTTATTGTTGTTGTTGTTTATTTGACGTTGTTGTTGTTATTTATTTGACGTTGTTGTTATTTTTTTGACGTTGTTGTTGTTGTTGTTGTTTATTTGACGTTGTTGTTGTTGTTTATTTGACGTTGTTGTTGTTATTTATTTGACGTTGTTGTTGTTGTTGTTGTTTATTTGACATTGTTGTTGTTGTTGTTGTTGTTTATTTGACGTTGTTGTTGTTTATTTGACGTTGTTGTTGTTGACGTTGTTGTTGTTGTTGTTTATTTGACGTTGTTGTTGTTGTTTATTTGACGTGGTTGTTGTTGTTGACGTTGTTGTTGTTGTTGTTGTTATTGTTTGTTTATTTAACGATTTTGTTGTTGTTGTTGTTTACTTGACGTTGTTGTTGTTGTTTATTTGACGTTGTTGTTGTTGTTGACGTTGTTGTTGTTGTTTTTGTTGTTTATTTGACGTTGTTGTAGTTGTTTATTTGACGTTGTTGTTGTTCTTGTTATTGTTGCTGTTTATTTGACGATATTATTGTTGTTGTTGTTTATTTGACGTTGTTATTGTTGTTGTTGTTTATTTGACGTTGTTGTTGTTGTTGTTGTTATTTATTTGACATTGTTGTTGTTGTTGTTCGTTTGACGTTGTTGTTGTTGTTTATTTGATGTTGTTGTTGTTGTTGTTGTTTATTTGACGTTGTTTTTGTCATTGTTTTTGTTGTTTATTTGACATTGTTATTGTTGTTGTTTATTTGACGTTGTTGTTGTTATTTATTTGACGTTGTTGTTGTTGTTGACGTTGTTGTTGTTGTTGTTTATTTGACGTTGTTGTTATTGTTGTTGTTGTTTATATGACGTTGTTGTTGTTGTTGTTGACGTTGTTGTTATTGTTGTTGTTATTTATTTGACGTTTTTGTTGTTGTTGTTATTGTTGTTGTTGTTGTTGTTTATTTGACGTTGTTGTTGTTGTTATTTATTTGACGTTGTTGTTGTTTATTTGACGTTGTTGTTGTTGTTCACGTTGTTGTTGTTGTTTATTTGACATTGTTATTGTTGTTGTTTATTTGATGTTGTTGTTGTTGTTGATGTTTATTTGACATTGTTGTTGTTGTTGTTGATGTTGTTGTTGTTGTTTATTTGACATTGTTGTTGTTGTTGTTGACGTTGTTGGTGTTATTGTTTATTCGACGTTGTTGTTATTGTTGTTGTTGTTTATTTGACGTTGTTTTAGATGTTGTTGTTTATTTAACGTTGTTGTTGTTTATTTGACATTGTTGTTGTTGTTGACGTTGTTGTTGTTGTTGTTTATTTGACGTAGTTGTTGTTGTTGTTGTTGTTGTTGTTTATTTGACGTTTTTGTTGTTGTTGATGTTGTTGTTGTTGTTGTTTATTTGACGTTGTTGTTGTTGTTTATTTGATGTTGTTGTTGTTGTTGTTGTTTATTTGACATTGTTGTTGTTGTTATTGTTGTTGTTTATTTGACTTTCTTGTTGTTGTTGTTTATTTGACGTTGTTGTTGTTGACATAGTTGTTGTTGTTGTTGTTTATTTGACGTTGTTGTTGTTGTTGTTTATTTGACGTTGTTTTAGTTGTTGTTGTTTATTTGGCGTTGTTGTTGTTTATTTGACATTGTTGTTGTTGACATTGTTGTTGTTGTTTATTTGACGTAGTTGTTGTTGTTGACGTTGTTGTTGTTGTTGTTGTTTATTTCACGTTTTTGTTGTTATTGATGTTGTTGTTGTTGTTTATTTGACGTTGTTGTTGTTGTTGTTTATTTCACGTTGTTGATGTTGTTGATGTTGTTGTTTATTTAACGTGGTAGTTGTTGTTTATTTGACGTTGTTGTTGTTATTGACATTGTTGTTGTTGTTTATTTGACGTTATTGTTGTTTATTTGACATTGTTGTTGTTGTTGACGTTGTTGTTGTTGTTGTTGTTTATTTGACATTGCTGTTGTTGTTGTTGACGTTCTTGGTTTTGTTGTTTATTTGACGTTGTTGTTGTTGTTTATTTGACGTTGTTTTAGTTGTTGTTGTTTATTTGACGTTGTTGTTGTTGTTTATTTGACGTTGTTGTTGTTGACATTGTTGTTGTTGTTGTTGTTTATTTGACGTAGTTGTTGTTGTTGAAGTTGTTGTTGTTGTTGTTTATTTGACGTTTTTGTTGTTGTTGATGTTGTTGTTGTTGTTGTTGTTTATTTGACGTTGTTGTTATTGTTGTTTATTTGACGTTGTTGTTGTTGTTGTTTATATGACGTTGTTGTTGTTGTTGTTGTTATTGTTGTTGTTTATTTGACGTTGTTGTTGTTGTTTATTTGATGTTGTTGCTGTTGTTGTTGTTTATTTGACATTGTTGTTGTTGTTTATTTGACATTGTTGTTGTTGACGTTGTTGTTGTTGTTGTTGTTTATTTGACATTGTTGTTGTTGTTGTTGTTGACGTTGTTGGTGTTGTTGTTTATTTGACGTTGTTGTTGTTGTTGTTTATTTGACGTTGTTTTTGTTTTTGTTATTTATTTGACGTTGTTGTTGTTTATTTGACGTTGTTGTTGTCGTTTATTTGACGTTGTTGTTGTTGTTTATTTGACTTTGTTTTAGTTGTTGTTGTTTATTTGACGTTGTTGTTGTTGTTTATTTGACGTTGTTGTTGTTGACATTGTTGTTGTTGTTTATTTGACGTAGTTGTTGTTGTTGACGTTGTTGTTGTTGTTTATTTGACGTTTTTGTTATTGTTGATGTTGTTGTTGTTTATTTGACGTTGTTGTTATTGTTGTTTATTTGACGTTGTTGTTGTTGTTTATATGACGTTGTTGTTGTTGTTATTGTTGTTTATTTGACGTTGTTGTTGTTGTTGTTTATTTGATGTTGTTGTTGTTGTTGTTTGTTTGACATTGTTGTTGTTGTTGTTGTTATTTATTTGACATTGTTGTTGTTGTTGTTGACGTTGTTGGTGTTGTTGTTTATTTGACGTTGTTGTTGTTGTTTATTTGACGTTGTTTTAGTTGTTGTTGTTTATTTGACGTTGTTGTTGTTGTTGTTTATTTGACGTTGTTGTTGTCGTTTATTTGACGTTGTTGTTGTTGTTGACATTGTTGTTGTTGTTGTTTATTTGACGTTGTTTTTGTTGTTGTTGTTTATTTGGCATTGTTGTTGTTTATTTGACATTGTTGTTGTTGACATTGTTGTTGTTGTTGTTGTTTATTTGACGTAGTTTTTGTTGTTGACGTTGTTGTTGTTGTTGTTGTTGCTTATTTGACGTTTTTGTTGTTGTTGATGTTGTTGTTGTTGTTGTTGTTGTTGTTGTTGTTTATTTGACGTTGTTGTTGTTGTTGTTTATTTAACGTTGTTGTTGTTGTTGTTGTTCATTTGACGTTGTTGTTGTTGTTGTTTATTTGACGTTGTTGTTGTTATTTATTTGACGTTGTTGTTATTTTTTTGACGTTGTTGTTGTTGTTGTTGTTTATTTGACGTTGTTGTTGTTGTTTATTTGACGTTGTTGTTGTTATTTATTTGACGTTGTTGTTGTTGTTGTTGTTTATTTGACATTGTTGTTGTTGTTGTTGTTTATTTGACATTGTTGTTGCTTATTTGACGTTGTTGTTGTTGACGTTGTTGTTGTTGTTGTTTATTTGACGTTGTTGTTGTTGTTTATTTGACGTGGTTGTTGTTGTTGACGTTGTTGTTGTTGTTGTTGTTGTTATTGTTTGTTTATTTAACGATTTTGTTGTTGTTGTTGTTTACTTGACGTTGTTGTTGTTGTTTATTTGACGTTGTTGTTATTGTTGACGTTGTTGTTGTTGTTTTTGTTGTTTATTTGACGTTGTTGTAGTTGTTTATTTGACGTTGTTGTTGTTCTTGTTATTGTTGCTGTTTATTTGACGATATTATTGTTGTTGTTGTTTATTTGACGTTGTTATTGTTGTTGTTGTTTATTTGACGTTGTTGTTGTTGTTGTTGTTATTTATTTGACATTGTTGTTGTTGTTGTTCATTTGACGTTGTTGTTGTTGTTTATTTGATGTTGTTGTTGTTGTTGTTGTTGTTTATTTGACGTTGTTTTTGTCATTGTTTTTGTTGTTTATTTGACATTGTTGTTGTTGTTGACGTTGCTGTTGTTGTTTATTTGACGTAGTTGTTATTGTTGACGTTGTTGTTGTTGTTTATTTGACGTTTTTGTTGTTGTTGTTTATTTGACGTTGTTGTTGTTGTTTATTTGACGTTGTTGTTGTTGTTGTTTATTTGACATTGTTGTTGTTGTTATTGTTGTTGTTTATTTGACTTTCTTGTTGTTGTTGTTTATTTGATGTTGTTGTTATTGTTTATTTGACATTGTTGTTGTTGACGTTATTGTTGTTGTTTATTTGATGTTGTTGTTGTTGTTTATTTGACATTGTTGTTGTTGTTGACGTTGTTGTTGTTGTTGTTTATTTGACATTGTTGTTGTTGTTGTTGACGTTGTTGGTGTTGTTGTTTACTTGACGTTTTTGTTATTGTTGTTGTTGTTTATTCGACGTTGTTGTTGTTGACATTGTTGTTGTTGTTGTTTATTTGACGTTGTTGTTGTTGTTTATTTGACTTAGTTGTTTTTGTTGACATTTTTGTTGTTGTTGTTGTTGTTTATTTGACATTTTTGTTGTTGTTGATGTTGTTGTTGTTCCTGTTTATTTGACGTTGTTGTTATTGTTTATTTGACGTTGTTGTTGTTGTTTATTTGACGTTGTTGTTGTTGTTGTTATTGTTGTTGTTTATTTGACGTTGTTGTTGTTGTTGTTGTCTATTTGATGTTGTTGTTGTTGTTGTTGTTTATTTGACGTTGGTGTTGTTGTTGTTGTTGTTGTTTATTTGACGTTGTTATTGTTGTTATTTATTTGACGTCGTTGTTGTTGTTATTGTTTATTTGACGTTGTTGTTGTTGTTGTTGTTTATTTGACGTTTTTATTATTGTTTATTTGACGTTGTTTTTGTTATTTGACGTTGTTGTTGTTGTTGTATTTGTTGTTGTTGTTGTTGTTGCTTATTTGACGTTGTTGTTATTGTTGTTGTTTATTTGACGTTGTTGTTGCTGTTGTTTATTTGACGTTGTTGTTGTTGTTGTTGATGTTGTTGTTTATTTGACGTTGTTGTTGTTGTTGTTTATTTGACGTTATTGTTGTTGTTGACGTTGTTGTTGTTGTTGTTGTTGTTTATTTGATGTTGTTGCTGTTGTTTATTTGACATTGTTGTTGTCGTTGTTGTTGTTGTTGTTTATTTGACGTTGTTGTTGTTATATATTTGACGTTGTTGATGTTGTTATTGTTTATTTGACGTTGTTGTTGTTGTTTATTTAAAGTTGTTGTTGTTGTTGTTGACGTTGTTGTTGTTGTTTATTTGACGTTGTTGTTATTGTTGTTTATTTGATGTTGTTATTGTTGTTGTTTATTTGACGTTGTTGTTGTTGTTGTTTATTTGACGGTGTTGTTGTGGTTATTTATTTGACGTTGTTGTTGTTGTTGACGTTGTTGTTATTGTTGTTGTTGTTTATTTGACGTTTTTGTTGTTGTTGATGTTGTTGTAGTTTTTGTAGTTGTTTATTTGACGTTGTTGTTGTTTATTTGACGTTGTTGTTGTTGTTGTTTATTTGACGTTGTTGTTGTTGTTATTGTTGTTGTTGTTGTTGTTTATTTGACGTTGTTGTTGTTATTTATTTGACGTTGTTGTTATTTTTTTGACGTTGTTGTTGTTGTTGTTGTTTATTTGACGTTGTTGTGGTTGTTTATTTGACGTTGTTGTTGTTATTTATTTGACGTTGTTGTTGTTGTTGTTGTTTATTTGACATTGTTGTTGTTGTTGTTGTTTATTTGACGTTGTTGTTGTTTATTTGACGTTGTTGTTGTTGACGTTGTTGTTGTTGTTGTTTATTTGACGTTGTTGTTGTTGTTTATTTGACGTGGTTGTTGTTGTTGACGTTGTTGTTGTTGTTGTTGTTGTTATTGTTTGTTTATTTAACGATTTTGTTGTTGTTGTTGTTTACTTGACGTTGTTGTTGTTGTTTATTTGACGTTGTTGTTGTTGTTGACGTTGTTGTTGTTGTTTTTGTTGTTTATTTGACGTTGTTGTAGTTGTTTATTTGACGTTGTTGTTGTTCTTGTTATTGTTGCTGTTTATTTGACGATATTATTGTTGTTGTTGTTTATTTGACGTTGTTATTGTTGTTGTTGTTTATTTGACGTTGTTGTTGTTGTTGTTGTTATTTATTTGACATTGTTGTTGTTGTTGTTCGTTTGACGTTGTTGTTGTTGTTTATTTGATGTTGTTGTTGTTGTTGTTGTTGTTGTTTATTTGACGTTGTTTTTGTCATTGTTTTTGTTGTTTATTTGACATTGTTATTGTTGTTGTTTATTTGACGTTGTTGTTGTTATTTATTTGACGTTGTTGTTGTTGTTGACGTTGTTGTTGTTGTTGTTTATTTGACGTTGTTGTTATTGTTGTTGTTGTTTATATGACGTTGTTGTTGTTGTTGTTGACGTTGTTGTTATTGTTGTTGTTATTTATTTGACGTTTTTGTTGTTGTTGTTATTGTTGTTGTTGTTGTTGTTTATTTGACGTTGTTGTTGTTGTTATTTATTTGACGTTGTTGTTGTTTATTTGACGTTGTTGTTGTTGTTCACGTTGTTGTTGTTGTTTATTTGACGTTGTTATTGTTGTTGTTTATTTGATGTTGTTGTTGTTGTTGATGTTTATTTGACATTGTTGTTGTTGTTGTTGATGTTGTTGTTGTTGTTTATTTGACATTGTTGTTGTTGTTGTTGTTGACGTTGTTGGTGTTATTGTTTATTCGACGTTGTTGTTATTGTTGTTGTTGTTTATTTGACGTTGTTTTAGATGTTGTTGTTTATTTAACGTTGTTGTTGTTTATTTGACATTGTTGTTGTTGTTGACGTTGTTGTTGTTGTTGTTTATTTGACGTAGTTGTTGTTGTTGTTGTTGTTTATTTGACGTTTTTGTTGTTGTTGATGTTGTTGTTGTTGTTGTTTATTTGACGTTGTTGTTGTTGTTTATTTGATGTTGTTGTTGTTGTTGTTGTTTATTTGACATTGTTGTTGTTGTTATTGTTGTTGTTTATTTGACTTTCTTGTTGTTGTTGTTTATTTGATGTTGTTGTTGTTGTTTGTTTGACATTGTTGTTGTTGACGTTATTGTTGTTGTTTATTTGATGTTGTTGTTGTTGTTGTTTATTTGACATTGTTGTTGTTGTTGACGTTGTTGTTGTTTATTTGACATTGTTGTTGTTGTTGTTGTTGACGTTGTTGGTGTTGTTGTTTACTTGACGTTGTTGTTATTGTTGTTGTTTATTTGACGTTGTTCTAGTTGTTATTTATTTGACGTTGTTGTTGTTGTTTATTTGACATTGTTGTTGTTGTTGACGTTGTTGTTGTTGTTGTTGTTTATTTGACATTGTTGTTGTTGTTGTTGTTGACGTTGTTGGTGTTGTTGTTTATTTGACGTGGTTATTGTTGTTGTTGTTTATTTGATGTTGTTTTAGTTGTTGTTGTTTATTTGACATTGTTGTTGTTGTTTATTCGACGTTGTTGTTGTTGACATTGTTGTTGTTGTTGTTTATTTGACGTTGTTGTTGTTGTTTATTTGACGTTGTTGTTGTTGTTTATTTGACTTAGTTGTTTTTGTTGACATTTTTGTTGTTGTTCTTGTTGTTTATTTGACATTTTTGTTGTTGTTGATGTTGTTGTTGTTCCTGTTTATTTGACGTTGTTGTTATTGTTTATTTGACGTTGTTGTTGTTGTTTATTTGACGTTGTTGTTGTTGTTGTTATTGTTGTTGTTTATTTGACAATGTTGTTGTTGTTGTTTATTTGATGTTGTTGTTGTTGTTGTTGTTTATTTGACGTTGGTGTTGTTGTTGTTATTGTTTATTTGACGTTGTTATTGTTGTTATTTATTTGACGTCGTTGTTGTTGTTTATTTGACGTTGTTGTTGTTGTTGTTGTTGTTTATTTGACATTGTTGTTGTTGTTATTGTTATTGTTTATTTGACGTTGTTGTTGTTGTTGTTTATTTGACGTTTTTATTATTGTTTATTTGACGTTGTTTTTGTTATTTGACGTTGTTGTTGTTGTTGTATTTGTTGTTGTTGTTGTTGTTGCTTATTTGACGTTGTTTTAGTTTTTGTTGTTTATTTGACGTTGTTGTTGTTTATTTGACGTTGTTGTTGTCGTTTATTTGACGTTGTTGTTGTTGTTTATTTGACTTTGTTTTAGTTGTTGTTGTTTATTTGACGTTGTTGTTGTTGTTTATTTGACGTTGTTGTTGTTGACATTGTTGTTGTTGTTTATTTGACGTAGTTGTTGTTGTTGACGTTGTTGTTGTTGTTTATTTGACGTTTTTGTTATTGTTGATGTTGTTGTTGTTGTTGTTGTTTATTTGACGTTGTTGTTATTGTTGTTTATTTGACGTTGTTGTTGTTGTTTATATGACGTTGTTGTTGTTGTTGTTATTGTTGTTTATTTGACGTTGTTATTGTTGTTGTTTATTTGATGTTGTTGTTGTTGTTGTTTATTTGACATTGTTGTTGTTGTTGACGTTGTTGTTGTTGTTGTTTATTTGACATTGTTGTTGTTGTTGTTGTTGACGTTGTTGGTGTTGTTGTTTATTTGACGTTGTTGTTGTTGTTTATTTGACGTTGTTTTAGTTGTTGTTGTTTATTTGACGTTGTTGTTGTTGTTGTTTATTTGACGTTGTTGTTGTCATTTATTTGACGTTGTTGTTGTTGACATTGTTGTTGTTGTTGTTGTTTATTTGACGTTGTTTTTGTTGTTGTTGTTTATTTGGCATTGTTGTTGTTTATTTGACATTGTTGTTGTTGACATTGTTGTTGTTGTTGTTGTTTATTTGACGTAGTTTTTGTTGTTGACGTTGTTGTTGTTGTTGTTGTTGCTTATTTGACATTTTTGTTGTTGTTGATGTTGTTGTTGTTGATGTTGTTGTTGTTTATTTGACGTTGTTGTTGTTGTTGTTGTTTATTTAACGTTGTTGTTGTTGTTGTTGTTGTTCATTTGACGTTGTTGTTGTTGTTGTTGTTTATTTGACGTTGTTGTTGTTATTGATGTTGTTTATTTGACGTTGTTGTTGTTGTTGTTTATTTAATGTTGTTGTTATTGATGTTGTTTATTTGACGTTGTTGTTTATTTAATGTTGTTGTTGTTGTTTATTTGACATTGTTGTTGTTGTTGAGGTTGTTGTTGTTGTTTTTTATTTGACATTGTTGTTGTTGTTGTTGCTGTTGACGTTGTTGTTGTTGTTGTTTATTTGACGTTGTTGTTGTTGTTGTTTATTTGACGTTGTTTTAGATGTTGTTGTTCATTTGACGTTGTTGTTGTTGTTGTTTATTTAACGTTGTTTTAGATGTTGTTGTTTATTTGACGGTGTTGTTGTTTATTTGACAGTGTTGTTGTTGTTGACGTTGTTGTTGTTGTTGTTTATTTGACATTGTTGTTGTTGTTGTTGTTGACGTTGTTGTTGTTGTTTATTTGACGTTGTTGTTGTTGACATTGTTGTTGTTGTTTATTTGACGTAGTTGTTGTTGTTGACGTTGTTGTTGTTGTTTATTTGACGTTTTTGTTATTGTTGATGTTGTTGTTGTTGTTGTTTATTTGACGTTGTTGTTATTGTTGTTTATTTGACGTTGTTGTTGTTGTTTATATGACGTTGTTGTTGTTGTTGTTATTGTTGTTATTTATTTGACGTTGTTGTTGTTGTTTATTTGATGTTGTTGTTGTTGTTGTTTATTTGACATTGTTGTTGTTGTTGTTGTTGTTTATTTGACATTGTTGTTGTTGTTGTTGTTGACGTTGTTGGTGTTGTTGTTTATTTGACGTTGTTGTTGTTGTTGTTTATTTGACGTTGTTTTAGTTGTTGTTGTTTATTTGACGTTGTTGTTGTTGTTTATTTGACGTTGTTGTTGTCGTTTATTTGACGTTGTTGTTGTTGACATTGTTGTTGTTGTTGTTGTTTATTTGACGTAGTTTTTGTTGTTGACGTTGTTGTTGTTGTTGTTGTTGTTTATTTGACGTTTTTGTTGTTGTTGATGTTGTTGTTGTTGTTGTTGTTTATTTGACGTTGTTGTTGTTGTTGTTGTTGTTTATTTGACGTTGTTGTTGTTGTTGTTGTTCATTTGACGTTGTTGTTGTTGTTGTTTATTTGACGTTGTTGTTGTTATTGATGTTGTTTATTTGACGTTGTTGTTGTTGTTGTTTATTTAATGTTGTTGTTATTGATGTTGTTTATTTGACGTTGTTGTTGTTGTTGTTTATTTAATGTTGTTGTTGTTGTTTATTTGACATTGTTGTTGTTGTTGACGTTGTTGTTGTTGTTTTTTATTTGACATTGTTGTTGTTGTTGTTGTTGTTGATGTTGTTGTTGTTGTTGTTTATTTGACGTTGTTGTTGTTGTTGTTGTTGTTGTTGTTTATTTGACGTTGTTTTAGATGTTGTTGTTTATTTGACGTTGTTGTTGTTGTTTTTTAACGTTGTTTTAGATGTTGTTGTTTATTTGACGGTGTTGTTGTTTATTTGACAGTGTTGTTGTTGTTGACGTTGTTGTTGTTGTTGTTTATTTGACATTGTTGTTGTTGTTGTTGACGTTGTTGTTGCTGTTGTTTATTTGACGTTGTTTTAGTTGTTATTGTTTATTTGACGTTGTTGTTGTTGTTTATTTGACGTTTTTGTTATTGACATTGTTGTTGTTGTTGTTTATATGACGTTGTTGTTGTTGATGTTGTTGTTGTTTATTTGACATAGTTGTTGTTGTTGACGTTGTTGTTGTTGTTGTTGTTGTTTATTTGACGTTTTTGTTATTGTTGATGTTGTTGTTGTTAATTATTTTACGTTGTTGTTATTGTTTATTTGACGTTGTTGTTGTTGTTGTTTATTTGAAGTTGTTATTATTGTTATTGTTGTTGTTTATTTGACGTTGTTGTTGTTGTTGTTTATTTGATGTTGTTGTTGTTGTTTATTTGACGTTGGTTTTGTTGTTGTTTATTTAACGTTGTTGCTGTTGTTATTGTTTATTTGACGTTGTTGTTGTTGTTTATTTGACGTTGTTATTGTTGTTTATTTGACGTTGTTTTTGTTATTTGACGTTGTTGTTGTTGTTGTTGTATTTGTTGTTGTTGTTGTTGTTGCTTATTTGACGTTGTTGTTATTGTTGTTGTTTATTTGACGTTGTTATTGCTGTTGTTTATTTGACGTTGTTGTTGTTGTTGTTTATTTGATGTTGTTGTTGTTGTTTATTTGACGTTGTTGTTGTTGACGTTGTTGTTGTTGTTGTTGTTGTTTATTTGACGTTGTTATTGTTGTTGCTGTTGTTTATTTGACGTTGTTGTTGTCATTGTTGTTGTTTATTTGACGTTGTTGTTGTTGTTGTTTATTTGATGTTATTGTTGTTGTTGTTATTTATTTGACGTTGTTGTTGTTGTTTATTTGACGTTGTTGTTGTTGTTTATTTGACGTTGTTGTTGTTGTTGTTTATTTGACGTTGTTGTTGTTGTTATTTATTTGACATTGTTGTCGTTGTTGACGTTGTTGTTGTTGTTTATTTGACATTGTTGTTGTTGTTGGTGTTGTTGTTTATTTGACGTTGTTGTTGTTGTTGTTTATTTGACGTTGTTTTAGTTGTTGTTGTTTATTTGGCGTTGTTGTTGTTTATTTGACATTGTTGTTGTTGACATTGTTGTTGTTGTTTATTTGACGTAGTTGTTGTTGTTGACGTTGTTGTTGTTGTTGTTGTTTATTTCACGTTTTTGTTGTTATTGATGTTGTTGTTGTTGTTTATTTGACGTTGTTGTTGTTGTTGTTTATTTCACGTTGTTGATGTTGTTGATGTTGTTGTTTATTTAACGTTGTAGTTGTTGTTTATTTGACGTTGTTGTTGTTATTGACATTGTTGTTGTTGTTTATTTGACGTTATTGTTGTTTATTTGACATTGTTGTTGTTGTTGACGTTGTTGTTGTTGTTGTTGTTTATTTGACATTGCTGTTGTTGTTGTTGACGTTCTTGGTTTTGTTGTTTATTTGACGTTGTTGTTGTTGTTTATTTGACGTTGTTTTAGTTGTTGTTGTTTATTTGACGTTGTTGTTGTTGTTTATTTGACGTTGTTGTTGTTGACATTGTTATTGTTGTTGTTGTTTATTTGACGTAGTTGTTGTTGTTGAAGTTGTTGTTGTTATTGTTTATTTGACGTTTTTGTTGTTGTTGATGTTGTTGTTGTTGTTGTTGTTTATTTGACGTTGTTGTTATTGTTGTTTATTTGACGTTGTTGTTGTTGTTGTTTATATGACGTTGTTGTTGTTGTTGTTGTTATTGTTGTTGTTTATTTGACGTTGTTGTTGTTGTTTATTTGATGTTGTTGCTGTTGTTGTTGTTTATTTGACATTGTTGTTGTTGACGTTGTTGTTGTTGTTGTTTATTTGACATTGTTGTTGTTGTTGTTGACGTTGTTGGTGTTGTTGTTTATTTGACGTTGTTGTTGTTGTTTATTTGACGTTGTTTTAGTTTTTGTTGTTTATTTGACGTTGTTGTTGTTTATTTGACGTTGTTGTTGTCGTTTATTTGACGTTGTTGTTGTTGTTTATTTGACTTTGTTTTAGTTGTTGTTGTTTATTTGACGTTGTTGTTGTTGTTTATTTGACGTTGTTGTTGTTGACATTGTTGTTGTTGTTTATTTGACGTAGTTGTTGTTGTTGACGTTGTTGTTGTTGTTTATTTGACGTTTTTGTTATTGTTGATGTTGTTGTTGTTGTTGTTGTTGTTTATTTGACGTTGTTGTTATTGTTGTTTATTTGACGTTGTTGTTGTTGTTTATATGACGTTGTTGTTGTTGTTGTTATTGTTGTTTATTTGACGTTGTTGTTGTTGTTGTTTATTTGATGTTGTTGTTGTTGTTGTTTGTTTGACATTGTTGTTGTTGTTGTTGTTGTTTATTTGACATTGTTGTTGTTGTTGTTGACGTTGTTGGTGTTGTTGTTTATTTGACGTTGTTGTTGTTGTTTATTTGACGTTGTTTTAGTTGTTGTTGTTTATTTGACGTTGTTGTTGTTGTTGTTTATTTGACGTTGTTGTTGTCGTTTATTTGACGTTGTTGTTGTTGACATTGTTGTTGTTGTTGTTTATTTGACGTTGTTTTTGTTGTTGTTGTTTATTTGGCATTGTTGTTGTTTATTTGACATTGTTGTTGTTGACATTGTTGTTGTTGTTGTTGTTTATTTGACGTAGTTTTTGTTGTTGACGTTGTTGTTGTTGTTGTTGTTGCTTATTTGACGTTTTTGTTGTTGTTGATGTTGTTGTTGTTGTTGTTGTTGTTGTTTATTTGACGTTGTTGTTGTTGTTGTTTATTTAACGTTGTTGTTGTTGTTGTTGTTCATTTGACGTTGTTGTTGTTGTTGTTGTTTATTTGACGTTGTTGTTGTTATTTATTTGACGTTGTTGTTATTTTTTTGACGTTGTTGTTGTTGTTGTTGTTTATTTGACGTTGTTGTTGTTGTTTATTTGACGTTGTTGTTGTTATTTATTTGACGTTGTTGTTGTTGTTGTTGTTTATTTGACATTGTTGTTGTTGTTGTTGTTTATTTGACGTTGTTGTTGTTTATTTGACGTTGTTGTTGTTGACGTTGTTGTTGTTGTTGTTTATTTGACGTTGTTGTTGTTGTTTATTTGACGTGGTTGTTGTTGTTGACGTTGTTGTTGTTGTTGTTGTTGTTATTGTTTGTTTATTTAACGATTTTGTTGTTGTTGTTGTTTACTTGACGTTGTTGTTGTTGTTTATTTGACGTTGTTGTTGTTGTTGACGTTGTTGTTGTTGTTTTTGTTGTTTATTTGACGTTGTTGTAGTTGTTTATTTGACGTTGTTGTTGTTCTTGTTATTGTTGCTGTTTATTTGACGATATTATTGTTGTTGTTGTTTATTTGACGTTGTTATTGTTGTTGTTGTTTATTTGACGTTGTTGTTGTTGTTGTTGTTATTTATTTGACATTGTTGTTGTTGTTGTTCATTTGACGTTGTTGTTGTTGTTTATTTGATGTTGTTTTAGTTTTTGTTGTTTATTTGACGTTGTTGTTGTTTATTTGACGTTGTTGTTGTCGTTTATTTGACGTTGTTGTTGTTGTTTATTTGACTTTGTTTTAGTTGTTGTTGTTTATTTGACGTTGTTGTTGTTGTTTATTTGACGTTGTTGTTGTTGACATTGTTGTTGTTGTTTATTTGACGTAGTTGTTGTTGTTGACGTTGTTGTTGTTGTTTATTTGACGTTTTTGTTATTGTTGATGTTGTTGTTGTTGTTGTTGTTTATTTGACGTTGTTGTTATTGTTGTTTATTTGACGTTGTTGTTGTTGTTTATATGACGTTGTTGTTGTTGTTGTTATTGTTGTTTATTTGACGTTGTTGTTGTTGTTGTTTATTTGATGTTGTTGTTGTTGTTGTTTGTTTGACATTGTTGTTGTTGTTGTTGTTGTTTATTTGACATTGTTGTTGTTGTTGTTGACGTTGTTGGTGTTGTTGTTTATTTGACGTTGTTGTTGTTGTTTATTTGACGTTGTTTTAGTTGTTGTTGTTTATTTGACGTTGTTGTTGTTGACATTGTTGTTGTTGTTGTTTATTTGACGTTGTTTTTGTTGTTGTTGTTTATTTGGCATTGTTGTTGTTTATTTGACATTGTTGTTGTTGACATTGTTGTTGTTGTTGTTGTTTATTTGACGTAGTTTTTGTTGTTGACGTTGTTGTTGTTGTTGTTGTTGCTTATTTGACGTTTTTGTTGTTGTTGATGTTGTTGTTGTTGTTGTTGTTGTTGTTTATTTGACGTTGTTGTTGTTGTTGTTTATTTAACGTTGTTGTTGTTGTTGTTGTTCATTTGACGTTGTTGTTGTTGTTGTTTATTTGACGTTGTTGTTGTTATTTATTTGACGTTGTTGTTATTTTTTTGACGTTGTTGTTGTTGTTGTTGTTTATTTGACGTTGTTGTTGTTGTTTATTTGACGTTGTTATTGTTATTTATTTGACGTTGTTGTTGTTGTTGTTGTTTATTTGACATTGTTGTTGTTGTTGTTGTTTATTTGACGTTGTTGTTGTTTATTTGACGTTGTTGTTGTTGACGTTGTTGTTGTTGTTGTTTATTTGACGTTGTTGTTGTTGTTTATTTGACGTGGTTGTTGTTGTTGACGTTGTTGTTGTTGTTGTTGTTGTTATTGTTTGTTTATTTAACGATTTTGTTGTTGTTGTTGTTTACTTGACGTTGTTGTTGTTGTTTATTTGACGTTGTTGTTGTTGTTGACGTTGTTGTTGTTGTTTTTGTTGTTTATTTGACGTTGTTGTAGTTGTTTATTTGACGTTGTTGTTGTTCTTGTTATTGTTGCTGTTTATTTGACGATATTATTGTTGTTGTTGTTTATTTGACGTTGTTATTGTTGTTGTTGTTTATTTGACGTTGTTGTTGTTGTTGTTATTTATTTGACATTGTTGTTGTTGTTGTTCATTTGACGTTGTTGTTGTTGTTTATTTGATGTTGTTGTTGTTGTTGTTGTTGTTGTTTATTTGACGTTGTTTTTGTCATTGTTTTTGTTGTTTATTTGACATTGTTATTGTTGTTGTTTATTTGACATTGTTGTTGTTATTTATTTGACGTTGTTGTTGTTGTTGACGTTGTTGTTGTTGTTGTTTATTTGACGTTGTTGTTATTGTTGTTGTTGTTTATATGACGTTGTTGTTGTTGTTGTTGACGTTGTTGTTATTGTTGTTGTTATTTATTTGACGTTTTTGTTGTTGTTGTTATTGTTGTTGTTGTTGTTGTTTATTTGACGTTGTTGTTGTTGTTATTTATTTGACGTTGTTGTTGTTTATTTGACGTTGTTGTTGTTGTTCACGTTGTTGTTGTTGTTTATTTGACGTTGTTATTGTTGTTGTTTATTTGATGTTGTTGTTGTTGTTGATGTTTATTTGACATTGTTGTTGTTGTTGTTGATGTTGTTGTTGTTGTTTATTTGACATTGTTGTTGTTGTTGTTGACGTTGTTGGTGTTATTGTTTATTCGACGTTGTTGTTATTGTTGTTGTTGTTTATTTGACGTTGTTTTAGATGTTGTTGTTTATTTAACGTTGTTGTTGTTTATTTGACATTGTTGTTGTTGTTGACGTTGTTGTTGTTGTTGTTGTTTATTTGACGTAGTTGTTGTTGTTGTTGTTGTTGTTTATTTGACGTTTTTGTTGTTGTTGATGTTGTTGTTGTTGTTGTTTATTTGACGTTGTTGTTGTTGTTTATTTGACGTTGTTGTTGTTGTTGTTGTTTATTTGACATTGTTGTTGTTGTTATTGTTGTTGTTTATTTGACTTTCTTGTTGTTGTTGTTTATTTGATGTTGTTGTTGTTGTTTGTTTGACATTGTTGTTGTTGACGTTATTGTTGTTGTTTATTTGATGTTGTTGTTGTTGTTGTTTATTTGACATTGTTGTTGTTGTTGACGTTGTTGTTGTTTATTTGACATTGTTGTTGTTGTTGTTGACGTTGTTGGTGTTGTTGTTTACTTGACGTTGTTGTTATTGTTGTTGTTTATTTGACGTTGTTTTAGTTGTTATTTATTTGACGTTGTTGTTGTTGTTTATTTGACATTGTTGTTGTTGTTGACGTTGTTGTTGTTGTTGTTGTTTATTTGACATTGTTGTTGTTGTTGTTGTTGACGTTGTTGGTGTTGTTGTTTATTTGACGTGGTTATTGTTGTTGTTGTTTATTTGATGTTGTTTTAGTTGTTGTTGTTTATTTGACATTGTTGTTGTTGTTGACATTGTTGTTGTTGTTGTTTATTTGACGTTGTTGTTGTTGTTTATTTGACTTAGTTGTTTTTGTTGACATTTTTGTTGTTGTTGTTGTTGTTTATTTGACATTTTTGTTGTTGTTGATGTTGTTGTTGTTCCTGTTTATTTGACGTTGTTGTTATTGTTTATTTGACGTTGTTGTTGTTGTTTATTTGACGTTGTTGTTGTTGTTGTTGTTATTGTTGTTGTTTATTTGACGTTGTTGTTGTTGTTGTTTATTTGATGTTGTTGTTGTTGTTGTTGTTGTTTATTTGACGTTGGTGTTGTTGTTGTTGTTGTTTATTTGACGTTGTTATTGTTGTTATTTATTTGACGTCGTTGTTGTTGTTTATTTGACGTTGTTGTTGTTGTTGTTGTTTATTTGACATTGTTGTTGTTGTTATTGTTATTGTTTATTTGACGTTGTTGTTGTTGTTGTTGTTTATTTGACGTTTTTATTATTGTTTATTTGACGTTGTTTTTGTTATTTGACGTTGTTGTTGTTGTTGTATTTGTTGTTGTTGTTGTTGCTTATTTGACGTTGTTTTAGTTTTTGTTGTTTATTTGACGTTGTTGTTGTTTATTTGACGTTGTTGTTGTCGTTTATTTGACGTTGTTGTTGTTGTTTATTTGACTTTGTTTTAGTTGTTGTTGTTTATTTGACGTTGTTGTTGTTGTTTATTTGACGTTGTTGTTGTTGACATTGTTGTTGTTGTTTATTTGACGTAGTTGTTGTTGTTGACGTTGTTGTTGTTGTTGTTTATTTGACGTTTTTGTTATTGTTGATGTTGTTGTTGTTGTTGTTGTTTATTTGACGTTGTTGTTATTGTTGTTTATTTGACGTTGTTGTTGTTGTTTATATGACGTTGTTGTTGTTGTTATTGTTGTTTATTTGACGTTGTTGTTGTTGTTGTTTATTTGATGTTGTTGTTGTTGTTGTTTATTTGACATTGTTGTTGTTGTTGACGTTGTTGTTGTTGTTGTTTATTTGACATTGTTGTTGTTGTTGTTGTTGACGTTGTTGGTGTTGTTGTTTATTTGACGTTGTTGTTGTTGTTTATTTGACGTTGTTTTAGTTGTTGTTGTTTATTTGACGTTGTTATTGTTGTTGTTTATTTGACGTTGTTGTTGTCGTTTAGTTGACGTTGTTGTTGTTTATTTGACGTTGTTGTTGTTGACGTTGTTGTTGTTGTTGTTTATTTGACGTTGTTGTTGTTGTTTATTTGACGTGGTTGTTGTTGTTGACGTTGTTGTTGTTGTTGTTGTTGTTATTGTTTGTTTATTTAACGATTTTGTTGTTGTTGTTGTTTACTTGACGTTGTTGTTGTTGTTTATTTGACGTTGTTGTTGTTGTTGACGTTGTTGTTGTTGTTTTTGTTGTTTATTTGACGTTGTTGTAGTTGTTTATTTGACGTTGTTGTTGTTCTTGTTATTGTTGCTGTTTATTTGACGATATTATTGTTGTTGTTGTTTATTTGACGTTGTTATTGTTGTTGTTGTTTATTTGACGTTGTTGTTGTTGTTGTTGTTATTTATTTGACATTGTTGTTGTTGTTGTTCATTTGACGTTGTTGTTGTTGTTTATTTGATGTTGTTTTAGTTTTTGTTGTTTATTTGACGTTGTTGTTGTTTATTTGACGTTGTTGTTGTCGTTTATTTGACGTTGTTGTTGTTGTTTATTTGACTTTGTTTTAGTTGTTGTTGTTTATTTGACGTTGTTGTTGTTGTTTATTTGACGTTGTTGTTGTTGACATTGTTGTTGTTGTTTATTTGACGTAGTTGTTGTTGTTGACGTTGTTGTTGTTGTTTATTTGACGTTTTTGTTATTGTTGATGTTGTTGTTGTTGTTGTTGTTGTTTATTTGACGTTGTTGTTATTGTTGTTTATTTGACGTTGTTGTTGTTGTTTATATGACGTTGTTGTTGTTGTTGTTATTGTTGTTTATTTGACGTTGTTGTTGTTGTTGTTTATTTGATGTTGTTGTTGTTGTTGTTTGTTTGACATTGTTGTTGTTGTTGTTGTTGTTTATTTGACATTGTTGTTGTTGTTGTTGACGTTGTTGGTGTTGTTGTTTATTTGACGTTGTTGTTGTTGTTTATTTGACGTTGTTTTAGTTGTTGTTGTTTATTTGACGTTGTTGTTGTTGTTGTTTATTTGACGTTGTTGTTGTCGTTTATTTGACGTTGTTGTTGTTGACATTGTTGTTGTTGTTGTTTATTTGACGTTGTTTTTGTTGTTGTTGTTTATTTGGCATTGTTGTTGTTTATTTGACATTGTTGTTGTTGACATTGTTGTTGTTGTTGTTGTTTATTTGACGTAGTTTTTGTTGTTGACGTTGTTGTTGTTGTTGTTGTTGCTTATTTGACGTTTTTGTTGTTGTTGATGTTGTTGTTGTTGTTGTTGTTGTTGTTTATTTGACGTTGTTGTTGTTGTTGTTTATTTAACGTTGTTGTTGTTGTTGTTGTTCATTTGACGTTGTTGTTGTTGTTGTTTATTTGACGTTGTTGTTGTTATTTATTTGACGTTGTTGTTATTTTTTTGACGTTGTTGTTGTTGTTGTTGTTTATTTGACGTTGTTGTTGTTGTTTATTTGACGTTGTTGTTGTTATTTATTTGACGTTGTTGTTGTTGTTGTTGTTTATTTGACATTGTTGTTGTTGTTGTTGTTTATTTGACGTTGTTGTTGTTTATTTGACGTTGTTGTTGTTGACGTTGTTGTTGTTGTTGTTTATTTGACGTTGTTGTTGTTGTTTATTTGACGTGGTTGTTGTTGTTGACGTTGTTGTTGTTGTTGTTGTTGTTATTGTTTGTTTATTTAACGATTTTGTTGTTGTTGTTGTTTACTTGACGTTGTTGTTGTTGTTTATTTGACGTTGTTGTTGTTGTTGACGTTGTTGTTGTTGTTTTTGTTGTTTATTTGACGTTGTTGTAGTTGTTTATTTGACGTTGTTGTTGTTCTTGTTATTGTTGCTGTTTATTTGACGATATTATTGTTGTTGTTGTTTATTTGACGTTGTTATTGTTGTTGTTGTTTATTTGACGTTGTTGTTGTTGTTGTTGTTATTTATTTGACATTGTTGTTGTTGTTGTTCATTTGACGTTGTTGTTGTTGTTTATTTGATGTTGTTGTTGTTGTTGTTGTTGTTGTTTATTTGACGTTGTTTTTGTCATTGTTTTTGTTGTTTATTTGACATTGTTATTGTTGTTGTTTATTTGACATTGTTGTTGTTATTTATTTGACGTTGTTGTTGTTGTTGACGTTGTTGTTGTTGTTGTTTATTTGACGTTGTTGTTATTGTTGTTGTTGTTTATATGACGTTGTTGTTGTTGTTGTTGACGTTGTTGTTATTGTTGTTGTTATTTATTTGACGTTTTTGTTGTTGTTGTTATTGTTGTTGTTGTTGTTGTTGTTTATTTGACGTTGTTGTTGTTGTTATTTATTTGACGTTGTTGTTGTTTATTTGACGTTGTTGTTGTTGTTCACGTTGTTGTTGTTGTTTATTTGACGTTGTTATTGTTGTTGTTTATTTGATGTTGTTGTTGTTGTTGATGTTTATTTGACATTGTTGTTGTTGTTGTTGATGTTGTTGTTGTTGTTTATTTGACATTGTTGTTGTTGTTGTTGACGTTGTTGGTGTTATTGTTTATTCGACGTTGTTGTTATTGTTGTTGTTGTTTATTTGACGTTGTTTTAGATGTTGTTGTTTATTTAACGTTGTTGTTGTTTATTTGACATTGTTGTTGTTGTTGACGTTGTTGTTGTTGTTGTTGTTTATTTGACGTAGTTGTTGTTGTTGTTGTTGTTGTTTATTTGACGTTTTTGTTGTTGTTGATGTTGTTGTTGTTGTTGTTTATTTGACGTTGTTGTTGTTGTTTATTTGACGTTGTTGTTGTTGTTGTTGTTTATTTGACATTGTTGTTGTTGTTATTGTTGTTGTTTATTTGACTTTCTTGTTGTTGTTGTTTATTTGATGTTGTTGTTGTTGTTTGTTTGACATTGTTGTTGTTGACGTTATTGTTGTTGTTTATTTGATGTTGTTGTTGTTGTTGTTTATTTGACATTGTTGTTGTTGTTGACGTTGTTGTTGTTTATTTGACATTGTTGTTGTTGTTGTTGACGTTGTTGGTGTTGTTGTTTACTTGACGTTGTTGTTATTGTTGTTGTTTATTTGACGTTGTTTTAGTTGTTATTTATTTGACGTTGTTGTTGTTGTTTATTTGACATTGTTGTTGTTGTTGACGTTGTTGTTGTTGTTGTTGTTTATTTGACATTGTTGTTGTTGTTGTTGTTGACGTTGTTGGTGTTGTTGTTTATTTGACGTGGTTATTGTTGTTGTTGTTTATTTGATGTTGTTTTAGTTGTTGTTGTTTATTTGACATTGTTGTTGTTGTTGACATTGTTGTTGTTGTTGTTTATTTGACGTTGTTGTTGTTGTTTATTTGACTTAGTTGTTTTTGTTGACATTTTTGTTGTTGTTGTTGTTGTTTATTTGACATTTTTGTTGTTGTTGATGTTGTTGTTGTTCCTGTTTATTTGACGTTGTTGTTATTGTTTATTTGACGTTGTTGTTGTTGTTTATTTGACGTTGTTGTTGTTGTTGTTGTTATTGTTGTTGTTTATTTGACGTTGTTGTTGTTGTTGTTTATTTGATGTTGTTGTTGTTGTTGTTGTTGTTGTTTATTTGACGTTGGTGTTGTTGTTGTTGTTGTTTATTTGACGTTGTTATTGTTGTTATTTATTTGACGTCGTTGTTGTTGTTTATTTGACGTTGTTGTTGTTGTTGTTTATTTGACATTGTTGTTGTTGTTATTGTTATTGTTTATTTGACGTTGTTGTTGTTGTTGTTTATTTGACGTTTTTATTATTGTTTATTTGACGTTGTTTTTGTTATTTGACGTTGTTGTTGTTGTTGTATTTGTTGTTGTTGTTGTTGCTTATTTGACGTTGTTTTAGTTTTTGTTGTTTATTTGACGTTGTTGTTGTTTATTTGACGTTGTTGTTGTCGTTTATTTGACGTTGTTGTTGTTGTTTATTTGACTTTGTTTTAGTTGTTGTTGTTTATTTGACGTTGTTGTTGTTGTTTATTTGACGTTGTTGTTGTTGACATTGTTGTTGTTGTTTATTTGACGTAGTTGTTGTTGTTGACGTTGTTGTTGTTGTTGTTTATTTGACGTTTTTGTTATTGTTGATGTTGTTGTTGTTGTTGTTGTTTATTTGACGTTGTTGTTATTGTTGTTTATTTGACGTTGTTGTTGTTGTTTATATGACGTTGTTGTTGTTGTTATTGTTGTTTATTTGACGTTGTTGTTGTTGTTGTTTATTTGATGTTGTTGTTGTTGTTGTTTATTTGACATTGTTGTTGTTGTTGACGTTGTTGTTGTTGTTGTTTATTTGACATTGTTGTTGTTGTTGTTGTTGACGTTGTTGGTGTTGTTGTTTATTTGACGTTGTTGTTGTTGTTTATTTGACGTTGTTTTAGTTGTTGTTGTTTATTTGACGTTGTTATTGTTGTTGTTTATTTGACGTTGTTGTTGTCGTTTAGTTGACGTTGTTGTTGTTTATTTGACGTTGTTGTTGTTGACGTTGTTGTTGTTGTTGTTTATTTGACGTTGTTGTTGTTGTTTATTTGACGTGGTTGTTGTTGTTGACGTTGTTGTTGTTGTTGTTGTTGTTATTGTTTGTTTATTTAACGATTTTGTTGTTGTTGTTGTTTACTTGACGTTGTTGTTGTTGTTTATTTGACGTTGTTGTTGTTGTTGACGTTGTTGTTGTTGTTTTTGTTGTTTATTTGACGTTGTTGTAGTTGTTTATTTGACGTTGTTGTTGTTCTTGTTATTGTTGCTGTTTATTTGACGATATTATTGTTGTTGTTGTTTATTTGACGTTGTTATTGTTGTTGTTGTTTATTTGACGTTGTTGTTGTTGTTGTTGTTATTTATTTGACATTGTTGTTGTTGTTGTTCATTTGACGTTGTTGTTGTTGTTTATTTGATGTTGTTTTAGTTTTTGTTGTTTATTTGACGTTGTTGTTGTTTATTTGACGTTGTTGTTGTCGTTTATTTGACGTTGTTGTTGTTGTTTATTTGACTTTGTTTTAGTTGTTGTTGTTTATTTGACGTTGTTGTTGTTGTTTATTTGACGTTGTTGTTGTTGACATTGTTGTTGTTGTTTATTTGACGTAGTTGTTGTTGTTGACGTTGTTGTTGTTGTTTATTTGACGTTTTTGTTATTGTTGATGTTGTTGTTGTTGTTGTTGTTGTTTATTTGACGTTGTTGTTATTGTTGTTTATTTGACGTTGTTGTTGTTGTTGTTTATATGACGTTGTTGTTGTTGTTGTTATTGTTGTTTATTTGACGTTGTTGTTGTTGTTGTTTATTTGATGTTGTTGTTGTTGTTGTTTGTTTGACATTGTTGTTGTTGTTGTTGTTGTTTATTTGACATTGTTGTTGTTGTTGTTGACGTTGTTGGTGTTGTTGTTTATTTGACGTTGTTGTTGTTGTTTATTTGACGTTGTTTTAGTTGTTGTTGTTTATTTGACGTTGTTGTTGTTGTTGTTTATTTGACGTTGTTGTTGTCGTTTATTTGACGTTGTTGTTGTTGACATTGTTGTTGTTGTTGTTTATTTGACGTTGTTTTTGTTGTTGTTGTTTATTTGGCATTGTTGTTGTTTATTTGACATTGTTGTTGTTGACATTGTTGTTGTTGTTGTTGTTTATTTGACGTAGTTTTTGTTGTTGACGTTGTTGTTGTTGTTGTTGTTGCTTATTTGACGTTTTTGTTGTTGTTGATGTTGTTGTTGTTGTTGTTGTTGTTGTTTATTTGACGTTGTTGTTGTTGTTGTTTATTTAACGTTGTTGTTGTTGTTGTTGTTCATTTGACGTTGTTGTTGTTGTTGTTTATTTGACGTTGTTGTTGTTATTTATTTGACGTTGTTGTTATTTTTTTGACGTTGTTGTTGTTGTTGTTGTTTATTTGACGTTGTTGTTGTTGTTTATTTGACGTTGTTGTTGTTATTTATTTGATGTTGTTGTTGTTGTTGTTGTTTATTTGACATTGTTGTTGTTGTTGTTGTTTATTTGACGTTGTTGTTGTTTATTTGACGTTGTTGTTGTTGACGTTGTTGTTGTTGTTGTTTATTTGACGTTGTTGTTGTTGTTTATTTGACGTGGTTGTTGTTGTTGACGTTGTTGTTGTTGTTGTTGTTGTTATTGTTTGTTTATTTAACGATTTTGTTGTTGTTGTTGTTTACTTGACGTTGTTGTTGTTGTTTATTTGACGTTGTTGTTGTTGTTGACGTTGTTGTTGTTGTTTTTGTTGTTTATTTGACGTTGTTGTAGTTGTTTATTTGACGTTGTTGTTGTTCTTGTTATTGTTGCTGTTTATTTGACGATATTATTGTTGTTGTTGTTTATTTGACGTTGTTATTGTTGTTGTTGTTTATTTGACGTTGTTGTTGTTGTTGTTGTTATTTATTTGACATTGTTGTTGTTGTTGTTCATTTGACGTTGTTGTTGTTGTTTATTTGATGTTGTTGTTGTTGTTGTTGTTGTTGTTTATTTGACGTTGTTTTTGTCATTGTTTTTGTTGTTTATTTGACATTGTTATTGTTGTTGTTTATTTGACATTGTTGTTGTTATTTATTTGACGTTGTTGTTGTTGTTGACGTTGTTGTTGTTGTTGTTTATTTGACGTTGTTGTTATTGTTGTTGTTGTTTATATGACGTTGTTGTTGTTGTTGTTGACGTTGTTGTTATTGTTGTTGTTATTTATTTGACGTTTTTGTTGTTGTTGTTATTGTTGTTGTTGTTGTTGTTTATTTGACGTTGTTGTTGTTGTTATTTATTTCACGTTGTTGTTGTTTATTTGACGTTGTTGTTGTTGTTCACGTTGTTGTTGTTGTTTATTTGACGTTGTTATTGTTGTTGTTTATTTGATGTTGTTGTTGTTGTTGATGTTTATTTGACATTGTTGTTGTTGTTGTTGATGTTGTTGTTGTTGTTTATTTGACATTGTTGTTGTTGTTGTTGACGTTGTTGGTGTTATTGTTTATTCGACGTTGTTGTTATTGTTGTTGTTGTTTATTTGACGTTGTTTTAGATGTTGTTGTTTATTTAACGTTGTTGTTGTTTATTTGACATTGTTGTTGTTGTTGACGTTGTTGTTGTTGTTGTTGTTTATTTGACGTAGTTGTTGTTGTTGTTGTTGTTGTTTATTTGACGTTTTTGTTGTTGTTGATGTTGTTGTTGTTGTTGTTTATTTGACGTTGTTGTTGTTGTTTATTTGACGTTGTTGTTGTTGTTGTTGTTTATTTGACATTGTTGTTGTTGTTATTGTTGTTGTTTATTTGACTTTCTTGTTGTTGTTGTTTATTTGATGTTGTTGTTGTTGTTTGTTTGACATTGTTGTTGTTGACGTTATTGTTGTTGTTTATTTGATGTTGTTGTTGTTGTTGTTTATTTGACATTGTTGTTGTTGTTGACGTTGTTGTTGTTTATTTGACATTGTTGTTGTTGTTGTTGACGTTGTTGGTGTTGTTGTTTACTTGACGTTGTTGTTATTGTTGTTGTTTATTTGACGTTGTTTTAGTTGTTATTTATTTGACGTTGTTGTTGTTGTTTATTTGACATTGTTGTTGTTGTTGACGTTGTTGTTGTTGTTGTTGTTTATTTGACATTGTTGTTGTTGTTGTTGTTGACGTTGTTGGTGTTGTTGTTTATTTGACGTGGTTATTGTTGTTGTTGTTTATTTGATGTTGTTTTAGTTGTTGTTGTTTATTTGACATTGTTGTTGTTGTTGACATTGTTGTTGTTGTTGTTTATTTGACGTTGTTGTTGTTGTTTATTTGACTTAGTTGTTTTTGTTGACATTTTTGTTGTTGTTGTTGTTGTTTATTTGACATTTTTGTTGTTGTTGATGTTGTTGTTGTTCCTGTTTATTTGACGTTGTTGTTATTGTTTATTTGACGTTGTTGTTGTTGTTTATTTGACGTTGTTGTTGTTGTTGTTATTGTTGTTGTTTATTTGACGTTGTTGTTGTTGTTGTTTATTTGATGTTGTTGTTGTTGTTGTTGTTGTTGTTTATTTGACGTTGGTGTTGTTGTTGTTGTTGTTTATTTGACGTTGTTATTGTTGTTATTTATTTGACGTCGTTGTTGTTGTTTATTTGACGTTGTTGTTGTTGTTGTTGTTTATTTGACATTGTTGTTGTTGTTATTGTTATTGTTTATTTGACGTTGTTGTTGTTGTTGTTGTTTATTTGACGTTTTTATTATTGTTTATTTGACGTTGTTTTTGTTATTTGACGTTGTTGTTGTTGTTGTATTTGTTGTTGTTGTTGTTGCTTATTTGACGTTGTTTTAGTTTTTGTTGTTTATTTGACGTTGTTGTTGTTTATTTGACGTTGTTGTTGTCGTTTATTTGACGTTGTTGTTGTTGTTTATTTGACTTTGTTTTAGTTGTTGTTGTTTATTTGACGTTGTTGTTGTTGTTTATTTGACGTTGTTGTTGTTGACATTGTTGTTGTTGTTTATTTGACGTAGTTGTTGTTGTTGACGTTGTTGTTGTTGTTGTTTATTTGACGTTTTTGTTATTGTTGATGTTGTTGTTGTTGTTGTTGTTTATTTGACGTTGTTGTTATTGTTGTTTATTTGACGTTGTTGTTGTTGTTTATATGACGTTGTTGTTGTTGTTATTGTTGTTTATTTGACGTTGTTGTTGTTGTTGTTTATTTGATGTTGTTGTTGTTGTTGTTTATTTGACATTGTTGTTGTTGTTGACGTTGTTGTTGTTGTTGTTTATTTGACATTGTTGTTGTTGTTGTTGTTGACGTTGTTGGTGTTGTTGTTTATTTGACGTTGTTGTTGTTGTTTATTTGACGTTGTTTTAGTTGTTGTTGTTTATTTGACGTTGTTATTGTTGTTGTTTATTTGACGTTGTTGTTGTCGTTTAGTTGACGTTGTTGTTGTTGACATTGTTGTTGTTGTTGTTTATTTGACGTTGTTTTTGTTGTTGTTGTTTATTTGGCATTGTTGTTGTTTATTTGACATTGTTGTTGTTGACATTGTTGTTGTTGTTGTTGTTTATTTGACGTAGTTTTTGTTGTTGACGTTGTTGTTGTTGTTGTTGCTTATTTGACGTTTTTGTTGTTGTTGATGTTGTTGTTGTTGTTGTTGTTGTTGTTTATTTGACGTTGTTGTTGTTGTTGTTGTTGTTTATTTAACGTTGTTGTTGTTGTTGTTGTTGTTCATTTGACGTTGTTGTTGTTGTTGTTTATTTGACGTTGTTGTTGTTATTGATGTTGTTTATTTGACGTTGTTGTTGTTGTTGTTTATTTAATGTTGTTGTTATTGATGTTGTTTATTTGACGTTGTTGTTTATTTAATGTTGTTGTTGTTGTTTATTTGACATTGTTGTTGTTGTTGAGGTTGTTGTTGTTGTTTTTTATTTGACATTGTTGTTGTTGTTGTTGTTGTTGTTGACGTTGTTGTTGTTGTTGTTGTTTATTTGACGTTGTTGTTGTTGTTGTTTATTTGACGTTGTTTTAGATGTTGTTGTTTATTTGACGTTGTTGTTGTTGTTGTTTATTTAACGTTGTTTTAGATGTTGTTGTTTATTTGACGGTGTTGTTGTTTATTTGACAGTGTTGTTGTTGTTGACGTTGTTGTTGTTGTTGTTGTTTATTTGACATTGTTGTTGTTGTTGTTGTTGACGTTGTTGTTGTTGTTTATTTGACGTTGTTGTTGTTGACATTGTTGTTGTTGTTTATTTGACGTAGTTGTTGTTGTTGACGTTGTTGTTGTTGTTTATTTGACGTTTTTGTTATTGTTGATGTTGTTGTTGTTGTTGTTTATTTGACGTTGTTGTTATTGTTGTTTATTTGACGTTGTTGTTGTTGTTTATATGACGTTGTTGTTGTTGTTGTTATTGTTGTTATTTATTTGACGTTGTTGTTGTTGTTGTTTATTTGATGTTGTTGTTGTTGTTGTTTATTTGACATTGTTGTTGTTGTTGACGTTGTTGTTGTTGTTGTTTATTTGACATTGTTGTTGTTGTTGTTGTTGACGTTGTTGGTGTTGTTGTTTATTTGACGTTGTTGTTGTTGTTGTTTATTTGACGTTGTTTTAGTTGTTGTTGTTTATTTGACGTTGTTGTTGTTGTTTAATTGACGTTGTTGTTGTCGTTTATTTGACGTTGTTGTTGTTGACATTGTTGTTGTTGTTGTTGTTTATTTGACGTAGTTTTTGTTGTTGACGTTGTTGTTGTTGTTGTTGTTGTTTATTTGACGTTTTTGTTGTTGTTGATGTTGTTGTTGTTGTTGTTGTTTATTTGACGTTGTTGTTGTTGTTGTTGTTTATTTGACGTTGTTGTTGTTCATTTGACGTTGTTGTTGTTGTTGTTTATTTGACGTTGTTGTTGTTATTGATGTTGTTTATTTGACGTTGTTGTTGTTGTTGTTGTTTATTTAATGTTGTTGTTATTGATGTTGTTTATTTGACGTTATTGTTGTTGTTGTTTATTTAATGTTGTTGTTGTTGTTTATTTGACATTGTTGTTGTTGTTGACGTTGTTGTTGTTGTTTTTTATTTGACATTGTTGTTGTTGTTGTTGTTGATGTTGTTGTTGTTGTTGTTTATTTGACGTTGTTGTTGTTGTTGTTGTTGTTGTTTATTTGACGTTGTTTTAGATGTTGTTGTTTATTTGACGTTGTTGTTGTTGTTTATTTAACGTTGTTTTAGATGTTGTTGTTTATTTGACGGTGTTGTTGTTTATTTGACAGTGTTGTTGTTGTTGACGTTGTTGTTGTTGTTGTTTATTTGACATTGTTGTTGTTGTTGTTGACGTTGTTGTTGCTGTTGTTTATTTGACGTTGTTTTAGTTGTTGTTGTTTATTTGACGTTGTTGTTGTTGTTTATTTGACGTTTTTGTTATTGACATTGTTGTTGTTGTTGTTTATATGACGTTGTTGTTGTTGATGTTGTTGTTGTTTATTTGACATAGTTGTTGTTGTTGACGTTGTTGTTGTTGTTGTTGTTGTTTATTTGACGTTTTTGTTATTGTTGATGTTGTTGTTGTTAATTATTTGACGTTGTTGTTATTGTTTATTTGACGTTGTTGTTGTTTATTTGAAGTTGTTATTATTGTTATTGTTGTTGTTTATTTGACGTTGTTGTTGTTGTTGTTTATTTGATGTTGTTGTTGTTGTTTATTTGACGTTGGTTTTGTTGTTGTTTATTTAACGTTGTTGCTGTTGTTATTGTTTATTTGACGTTGTTGTTGTTGTTTATTTGACGTTGTTATTGTTGTTTATTTGACGTTGTTTTTGTTATTTGACGTTGTTGTGGTTGTTGTTGTTGTATTTGTTGTTGTTGTTGTTGTTGTTGCTTATTTGACGTTGTTGTTATTGTTGTTGTTTATTTGACGTTGTTATTGCTGTTGTTTATTTGACGTTGTTGTTGTTGTTGTTTATTTGATGTTGTTGTTGTTGTTTATTTGACGTTGTTGTTGTTGACGTTGTTGTTGTTGTTGTTGTTGTTGTTTATTTGACGTTGTTATTGTTGTTGCTGTTGTTTATTTGACGTTGTTGTTGTCATTGTTGTTGTTTATTTGACATTGTTGTTGTTGTTGTTTATTTGATGTTATTGTTGTTGTTGTTATTTATTTGACGTTGTTGTTGTTGTTTATTTGACATTGTTGTTGTTGTTTATTTGACGTTGTTGTTGTTGTTGTTGTTGTTTATTTGGCGTTGTTGTTGTTGTTATTTATTTGACATTGTTGTCGTTGTTGACGTTGTTGTTGTTGTTTATTTGACATTGTTGTTGTTGTTGGTGTTGTTGTTTATTTGACGTTGTTGTTGTTGTTGTTTATTTGACGTTGTTTTAGTTGTTGTTGTTTATTTGGCGTTGTTGTTGTTGTTTATTTGACATTGTTGTTGTTGACATTGTTGTTGTTGTTTTTTTGACGTAGTTGTTGTTGTTGACGTTGTTGTTGTTGTTGTTGTTTATTTCACGTTTTTGTTGTTATTGATGTTGTTGTTGTTGTTTATTTGACGTTGTTGTTGTTGTTGTTTATTTCACGTTGTTGATGTTGTTGATGTTGTTGTTTATTTAACGTTGTAGTTGTTGTTTATTTGACGTTGTTGTTGTTATTGACATTGTTGTTGTTGTTTATTTGACGTTATTGTTGTTTATTTGACATTGTTGTTGTTGTTGACGTTGTTGTTGTTGTTGTTGTTTATTTGACATTGTTGTTGTTGTTGTTGACGTTCTTGGTTTTGTTGTTTATTTGACGTTGTTGTTGTTGTTTATTTGACGTTGTTTTAGTTGTTGTTGTTTATTTGACGTTGTTGTTGTTGTTTATTTGACGTTGTTGTTGTTGACATTGTTGTTGTTGTTTATTTGACGTAGTTGTTGTTGTTGAAGTTGTTGTTGTTGTTGTTTATTTGACGTTTTTGTTGTTGTTGATGTTGTTGTTGTTGTTGTTGTTTATTTGACGTTGTTGTTATTGTTGTTTATTTGACGTTGTTGTTGTTGTTGTTTATATGACGTTGTTGTTGTTGTTGTTGTTATTGTTGTTGTTTATTTGACGTTGTTGTTGTTGTTTATTTGATGTTGTTGCTGTTGTTGTTGTTTATTTGACATTGTTGTTGTTGTTGACGTTGTTGTTGTTGTTGTTTATTTGACATTGTTGTTGTTGTTGTTGTTGACGTTGTTGGTGTTGTTGTTTATTTGACGTTGTTGTTGTTGTTGTTTATTTGACGTTGTTTTAGTTTTTGTTGTTTATTTGACGTTGTTGTTGTTTATTTGACGTTGTTGTTGTCGTTTATTTGGCGTTGTTATTGTTGTTTATTTGACTTTGTTTTAGTTGTTGTTGTTTATTTGACGTTGTTGTTGTTGTTTATTTGACGTTGTTGTTGTTGACATTGTTGTTGTTGTTTATTTGACGTAGTTGTTGTTGTTGACGTTGTTGTTGTTGTTTATTTGACGTTTTTGTTATTGTTGATGTTGTTGTTGTCGTTGTTGTTTATTTGACGTTGTTGTTATTGTTGTTTATTTGACGTTGTTGTTGTTTATATGACGTTGTTGTTGTTGTTGTTGTTGTTATTGTTGTTTATTTGACGTTGTTGTTGTTGTTGTTTATTTGATGTTGTTGTTGTTGTTGTTTATTTGACATTGTTGTTGTTGTTGTTGTTGTTTATTTGACATTGTTGTTGTTGTTGTTGTTGACGTTGTTGGTGTTGTTGTTTATTTGACGTTGTTGTTGTTGTTTATTTGAGGTTGTTTTAGTTGTTGTTGTTTATTTGACGTTGTTGTTGTTGTTGTTTATTTGACGTTGTTGTTGTCGTTTATTTGACGTTGTTGTTGTTGACATTGTTGTTGTTGTTGTTGTTTATTTGACGTTGTTTTTGTTGTTGTTGTTTATTTGGCATTGTTGTTGTTTATTTGACATTGTTGTTGTTGACATTGTTGTTGTTGTTGTTGTTTATTTGACGTAGTTTTTGTTGTTGACGTTGTTGTTGTTGTTGTTGTTGCTTATTTGACGTTTTTGTTGTTGTTGATGTTGTTGTTGATGTTGTTGTTGTTGTTGTTTATTTGACGTTGTTGTTGTTGTTGTTGTTTATTTAACGTTGTTGTTGTTGTTGTTGTTGTTCATTTGACGTTGTTGTTGTTGTTGTTTATTTGACGTTGTTGTTGTTATTGATGTTGTTTATTTGACGTTGTTGTTGTTGTTGTTTATTTAATGTTGTTGTTATTGATGTTGTTTATTTGACGTTGTTGTTTATTTAATGTTGTTGTTGTTGTTTATTTGACATTGTTGTTGTTGTTGAGGTTGTTGTTGTTGTTTTTTATTTGACATTGTTGTTGTTGTTGTTGTTGTTGACGTTGTTGTTGTTGTTTATTTGACGTTGTTGTTGTTGTTGTTGTTGTTTATTTGACGTTGTTTTAGATGTTGTTGTTTATTTGATGTTGTTGTTGTTGTTGTTTATTTAACGTTGTTTTAGATGTTGTTGTTTATTTGACGGTGTTGTTGTTTATTTGACAGTGTTGTTGTTGTTGACGTTGTTGTTGTTGTTGTTTATTTGACATTGTTGTTGTTGTTGTTGTTGACGTTGTTGTTGTTGTTTATTTGACGTTGTTTTAGTTGTTGTTGTTTATTTGACGTTGTTGTTGTTGTTTATTTGACGTTTTTGTTATTGACATTGTTGTTGTTGTTGTTTATATGACGTTGTTGTTGTTGTTGTTTATTTGACATAGTTGTTGTTGTTGACGTTGTTGTTGTTGTTGTTGTTTATTTGACGTTTTTGTTATTGTTGATGTTGTTGTTGTTAATTATTTGACGTTGTTGTTATTGTTTATTTGACGTTGTTGTTGTTGTTTATTTGAAGTTGTTATTATTGTTATTGTTGTTGTTTATTTGACGTTGTTGTTGTTGTTGTTGTTTATTTGATGTTGTTGTTGTTGTTGTTTATTTGACGTTGGTTTTGTTGTTGTTTATTTAACGTTGTTGTTGTTGTTGTTGTTTATTTGACGTTGGTGTTGTTGTTGTTTATTTGACGTTGTTGTTGTTGTTGTTGTTATTTATTTGACGTTGTTGTTGTTGTTGTTGTTGTTGTTGTTTATTTGACGTTGTTGTTGTTGTTGTTATTGTTTATTTGACGTTGTTATTGTTGTTTATTTGACGTTGTTTTTGTTATTTGACGTTGTTGTTGTTGTTGTATTTATTGTTGTTGTTGTTGCTTATTTGACGTTGTTGTTATTGTTGTTGTTTATTTGACGTTGTTGCTGTTGTTTATTTAACGTTGTTGTTGTTGTTGTGGTTGTTTATTTGATGTTGTTGTTGTTGTTGTTTATTTGACGTTGTTGTTGTTGACGTTGTTGTTGTTGTTGTTGTTTATTTGACGTTGTTATTGTTGTTCCTGTTGTTTATTTGACGTTGTTGTTGTCGTTGTTGTTGTTTATTTGACGTTGTTGTTGTTGTTGTTTATTTGACGTTGTTGTTGTTGTTTATTTGACGTTGTTGTTGTTGTTGTTCATTTGACGTTGTTGTTGTTGTTGTTGTTGTTTATTTGACGTTGTTGTTGTTGTTGTTTATTTGACGTTGTTGTTGTTGTTGTTTATTTAACATTGTTGTTGTTGTTGTTGACGTTGTAGTTGTTGTTTATTTGACATTGTTGTTGTTGTTGTTGGTGTTGTTGTTTATTTGACATTGTTGTTGTTGTTGTTGTTTATTTGACGTTGTTTTAGTTGTTGTTGTTTATTTGGCGTTGTTGTTGTTTATTTGACATTGTTGTTGTTGACATTGTTGTTGTTGTTGTTGTTTATTTGACGTAGTTGTTGTTGATGACGTTGTTGTTGTTGTTGTTTATTTGACGTTGTTGTTGTTGTTGTTTATTTGACGTTGTTGTTGTTGTTATTGTTGTTGTTTATTTGACGTTGTTGTTGTTGTTGTTGTTGTTGTTGTTTATTTAATGTTGTTGTTGTTGTCTTTTATTTGACATTGTTGTTGTTTATTTGACGTTGTTGTTGTTTATTTGACGTTGTTGTTGTTGTTTATTGGACGTTGATGTTGTTGTTGTATATTTGACGGTGTTGTTGTTGTTGTTGTTGTTGTTGTTTATTTGACGTTGTTGTTGTTGTTGTTGTTTATTTAACGTTGTTGTTGTTGTTGTTGTTGTTCATTTGACGTTGTTGTTGTTGTTGTTTATTTGACGTTGTTGTTGTTATTGATGTTGTTTATTTGACGTTGTTGTTGTTGTTGTTTATTTAATGTTGTTGTTATTGATGTTGTTTATTTGACGTTGTTGTTTATTTAATGTTGTTGTTGTTGTTTATTTGACATTGTTGTTGTTGTTGAGGTTGTTGTTGTTGTTTTTTATTTGACATTGTTGTTGTTGTTGTTGTTGTTGACGTTGTTGTTGTTGTTGTTGTTGTTGTTTATTTGACGTTGTTGTTGTTGTTGTTGTTGTTTATTTGACGTTGTTTTAGATGTTGTTGTTTATTTGACGTTGTTGTTGTTGTTGTTTATTTAACGTTGTTTTAGATGTTGTTGTTTATTTGACGGTGTTGTTGTTTATTTGACAGTGTTGTTGTTGTTGACGTTGTTGTTGTTGTTGTTTATTTGACATTGTTGTTGTTGTTGTTGTTGACGTTGTTGTTGTTGTTTATTTGACGTTGTTGTTGTTGACATTGTTGTTGTTGTTTATTTGACGTAGTTGTTGTTGTTGACGTTGTTGTTGTTGTTTATTTGACGTTTTTGTTATTGTTGATGTTGTTGTTGTTGTTGTTTATTTGACGTTGTTGTTATTGTTGTTTATTTGACGTTGTTGTTGTTGTTTATATGACGTTGTTGTTGTTGTTGTTATTGTTGTTATTTATTTGACGTTGTTGTTGTTGTTGTTTATTTGATGTTGTTGTTGTTGTTGTTTATTTGACATTGTTGTTGTTGTTGACGTTGTTGTTGTTGTTGTTTATTTGACATTGTTGTTGTTGTTGTTGTTGACGTTGTTGGTGTTGTTGTTTATTTGACGTTGTTGTTGTTGTTGTTTATTTGACGTTGTTTTAGTTGTTGTTGTTTATTTGACGTTGTTGTTGTTGTTTATTTGACGTTGTTGTTGTCGTTTATTTGACGTTGTTGTTGTTGACATTGTTGTTGTTGTTGTTGTTTATTTGACGTAGTTTTTGTTGTTGACGTTGTTGTTGTTGTTGTTGTTGTTTATTTGACGTTTTTGTTGTTGTTGATGTTGTTGTTGTTGTTGTTGTTTATTTGACGTTGTTGTTGTTGTTGTTGTTGTTTATTTGACGTTGTTGTTGTTGTTGTTCATTTGACGTTGTTGTTGTTGTTGTTTATTTGACGTTGTTGTTGTTATTGATGTTGTTTATTTGACGTTGTTGTTGTTGTTGTTGTTTATTTAATGTTGTTGTTATTGATGTTGTTTATTTGACGTTATTGTTGTTGTTGTTTATTTAATGTTGTTGTTGTTGTTTATTTGACATTGTTGTTGTTGTTGACGTTGTTGTTGTTGTTTTTTATTTGACATTGTTGTTGTTGTTGTTGTTGTTGATGTTGTTGTTGTTGTTGTTTATTTGACGTTGTTGTTGTTGTTGTTGTTGTTGTTTATTTGACGTTGTTTTAGATGTTGTTGTTTATTTGACGTTGTTGTTGTTGTTTATTTAACGTTGTTTTAGATGTTGTTGTTTATTTGACGGTGTTGTTATTTATTTGACAGTGTTGTTGTTGTTGACGTTGTTGTTGTTGTTGTTTATTTGACATTGTTGTTGTTGTTGTTGACGTTGTTGTTGCTGTTGTTTATTTGACGTTGTTTTAGTTGTTGTTGTTTATTTGACGTTGTTGTTGTTGTTGTTTATTTGACATTGTTGTTGTTGTTGTTGACGTTGTTGTTGCTGTTGTTTATTTGACGTTGTTTTAGTTGTTGTTGTTTATTTGACGTTGTTGTTGTTGTTTATTTGACGTTTTTGTTATTGACATTGTTGTTGTTGTTGTTTATATGACGTTGTTGTTGTTGATGTTGTTGTTGTTTATTTGACATAGTTGTTGTTGTTGACGTTGTTGTTGTTGTTGTTGTTTATTTGACATTTTTGTTATTGTTGATGTTGTTGTTGTTAATTATTTGACGTTGTTGTTATTGTTTATTTGACGTTGTTGTTGTTGTTTATTTGAAGTTGTTATTATTGTTATTGTTGTTGTTTATTTGACGTTGTTGTTGTTGTTGTTTATTTGATGTTGTTGTTGTTGTTTATTTGACGTTGGTTTTGTTGTTGTTTATTTAACGTTGTTGCTGTTGTTATTGTTTATTTGACGTTGTTGTTGTTGTTTATTTGACGTTGTTATTGTTGTTTATTTGACGTTGTTTTTGTTATTTGACGTTGTTGTTGTTGTTGTTGTTGTTGTATTTGTTGTTGTTGTTGTTGTTGCTTATTTGACGTTGTTGTTATTGTTGTTGTTTATTTGACGTTGTTATTGCTGTTGTTTATTTGACGTTGTTGTTGTTGTTGTTTATTTGATGTTGTTGTTGTTGTTTATTTGACGTTGTTGTTGTTGACGTTGTTGTTGTTGTTGTTGTTGTTGTTTATTTGACGTTGTTATTGTTGTTGCTGTTGTTTATTTGACGTTGTTGTTGTCATTGTTGTTGTTTATTTGACATTGTTGTTGTTGTTTATTTGATGTTATTGTTGTTGTTGTTATTTATTTGACGTTGTTGTTGTTGTTTATTTGACGTTGTTGTTGTTGTTTATTTGACGTTGTTGTTGTTGTTGTTTATTTGACGTTGTTGTTGTTGTTATTTATTTGACATTGTTGTCGTTGTTGACGTTGTTGTTGTTGTTTATTTGACATTGTTGTTGTTGTTGGTGTTGTTGTTTATTTGACGTTGTTGTTGTTGTTGTTTATTTGACGTTGTTTTAGTTGTTGTTGTTTATTTGGCGTTGTTGTTGTTTATTTGACATTGTTGTTGTTGACATTGTTGTTGTTGTTTTTTTGACGTAGTTGTTGTTGTTGACGTTGTTGTTGTTGTTGTTGTTTATTTCACGTTTTTGTTGTTATTGATGTTGTTGTTGTTGTTTATTTGACGTTGTTGTTGTTGTTGTTTATTTCACGTTGTTGATGTTGTTGATGTTGTTGTTTATTTAACGTTGTAGTTGTTGTTTATTTGACGTTGTTGTTGTTATTGACATTGTTGTTGTTGTTGTTTATTTGACGTTATTGTTGTTTATTTGACATTGTTGTTGTTGTTGACGTTGTTGTTGTTGTTGTTGTTTATTTGACATTGTTGTTGTTGTTGTTGACGTTCTTGGTTTTGTTGTTTATTTGACGTTGTTGTTGTTGTTTATTTGACGTTGTTTTAGTTGTTGTTGTTTATTTGACGTTGTTGTTGTTGTTTATTTGACGTTGTTGTTGTTGACATTGTTGTTGTTGTTGTTGTTTATTTGACGTAGTTGTTGTTGTTGAAGTTGTTGTTGTTGTTGTTTATTTGACGTTTTTGTTGTTGTTGATGTTGTTGTTGTTGTTGTTGTTTATTTGACGTTGTTGTTATTGTTGTTTATTTGACGTTGTTGTTGTTGTTGTTTATATGACGTTGTTGTTGTTGTTGTTGTTATTGTTGTTGTTTATTTGACGTTGTTGTTGTTGTTTATTTGATGTTGTTGCTGTTGTTGTTGTTTATTTGACATTGTTGTTGTTGTTGACGTTGTTGTTGTTGTTGTTTATTTGACATTGTTGTTGTTGTTGTTGTTGACGTTGTTGGTGTTGTTGTTTATTTGACGTTGTTGTTGTTGTTGTTGTTTATTTGACGTTGTTTTAGTTTTTGTTGTTTATTTGACGTTGTTGTTTTTTATTTGACGTTGTTGTTGTCGTTTATTTGACGTTGTTGTTGTTGTTTATTTGACTTTGTTTTAGTTGTTGTTGTTTATTTGACGTTGTTGTTGTTGTTTATTTGACGTTGTTGTTGTTGACATTGTTGTTGTTGTTTATTTGACGTAGTTGTTGTTGTTGACGTTGTTGTTGTTGTTTATTTGACGTTTTTGTTATTGTTGATGTTGTTGTTGTTGTTGTTGTTTATTTGACGTTGTTGTTATTGTTGTTTATTTGACGTTGTTGTTGTTGTTTATATGACGTTGTTGTTGTTGTTGTTATTGTTGTTTATTTGACGTTATTGTTGTTGTTGTTGTTTATTTGATGTTGTTGTTGTTGTTGTTTATTTGACATTGTTGTTGTTGTTGTTGTTGTTGTTTATTTGACATTGTTGTTGTTGTTGTTGACGTTGTTGGTGTTGTTGTTTATTTGACGTTGTTGTTGTTGTTTATTTGACGTTGTTTTAGTTGTTGTTGTTTATTTGACGTTGTTGTTGTTGTTGTTTATTTGACGTTGTTGTTGTCGTTTATTTGACGTTGTTGTTGTTGACATTGTTGTTGTTGTTGTTGTTTATTTGACGTTGTTTTTGTTGTTGTTGTTTATTTGGCATTGTTGTTGTTTATTTGACATTGTTCTTGTTGACATTGTTGTTGTTGTTGTTGTTTATTTGACGTAGTTTTTGTTGTTGACGTTGTTGTTGTTGTTGTTGTTGCTTATTTGACGTTTTTGTTGTTGTTGATGTTGTTGTTGTTGTTGTTGTTGTTGTTTATTTGACGTTGTTGTTGTTGTTGTTGTTTATTTAACGTTGTTGTTGTTGTTGTTGTTCATTTGACGTTGTTGTTGTTGTTGTTTATTTGACGTTGTTGTTGTTATTGATGTTGTTTATTTGACGTTGTTGTTGTTGTTGTTTATTTTATGTTGTTGTTATTGATGTTGTTTATTTGACGTTGTTGTTTATTTAATGTTGTTGTTGTTGTTTATTTGACATTGTTGTTGTTGTTGAGGTTGTTGTTGTTGTTTTTTATTTGACATTGTTGTTGTTGTTGTTGTTGTTGACGTTGTTGTTGTTGTTTATTTGACGTTGTTGTTATTGTTGTTGTTTATTTGACGTTGTTTTAGATGTTGTTGTTTATTTGACGTTGTTGTTGTTGTTGTTTATTTAACGTTGTTTTAGATGTTGTTGTTTATTTGACGGTGTTGTTGTTTATTTGACAGTGTTGTTGTTGTTGACGTTGTTGTTGTTGTTGTTTATTTGACATTGTTGTTGTTGTTGTTGTTGACGTTGTTGTTGTTGTTTATTTGACGTTGTTTTAGTTGTTGTTGTTTATTTGACGTTGTTGTTGTTGTTTATTTGACGTTTTTGTTATTGACATTGTTGTTGTTGTTTTTTATATGACGTTGTTGTTGTTGTTGTTGTTGTTTATTTGACATAGTTGTTGTTGTTGACGTTGTTGTTGTTGTTGTTGTTGTTGTTGTTGTTTATTTGACGTTTTTGTTATTGTTGATGTTGTTGTTGTTAATTATTTGACGTTGTTGTTATTGTTTATTTGACGTTGTTGTTGTTGTTTATTTGAAGTTGTTATTATTGTTATTGTTGTTGTTTATTTGACGTTGTTGTTGTTGTTGTTTATTTGATGTTGTTGTTGTTGTTTATTTGACGTTGGTTTTGTTGTTGTTTATTTAACGTTGTTGTTGTTGTTGTTGTTTATTTGACGTTGGTGTTGTTGTTGTTTATTTGACGTTGTTGTTGTTGTTGTTATTTATTTGACGTTGTTGTTGTTGTTGTTGTTGTTGTTTATTTGACGTTGTTGTTGTTGTTGTTATTGTTTATTTGACGTTGTTATTGTTGTTTATTTGACGTTGTTTTTGTTATTTGACGTTGTTGTTGTTGTTGTATTTATTGTTGTTGTTGTTGCTTATTTGACGTTGTTGTTATTGTTGTTGTTTATTTGACGTTGTTGCTGTTGTTTATTTAACGTTGTTGTTGTTGTTGTGGTTGTTTATTTGATGTTGTTGTTGTTGTTGTTTATTTGACGTTGTTGTTGTTGACGTTGTTGTTGTTGTTGTTGTTTATTTGACGTTGTTATTGTTGTTCCTGTTGTTTATTTGACGTTGTTGTTGTCGTTGTTGTTGTTTATTTGACGTTGTTGTTGTTGTTGTTTATTTGACGTTGTTGTTGTTGTTTATTTGACGTTGTTGTTGTTGTTGTTCATTTGACGTTGTTGTTGTTGTTGTTGTTGTTGTTGTTGTTGTTTATTTGACGTTGTTGTTGTTGTTGTTTATTTGACGTTGTTGTTGTTGTTGTTTATTTAACATTGTTGTTGTTGTTGTTGACGTTGTAGTTGTTGTTTATTTGACATTGTTGTTGTTGTTGTTGGTGTTGTTGTTTATTTGACATTGTTGTTGTTGTTGTTGTTTATTTGACGTTGTTTTAGTTGTTGTTGTTTATTTGGCGTTGTTGTTGTTTATTTGACATTGTTGTTGTTGACATTGTTGTTGTTGTTGTTGTTTATTTGACGTAGTTGTTGTTGATGACGTTGTTGTTGTTGTTGTTTATTTGACGTTGTTGTTGTTGTTGTTTATTTGACGTTGTTGTTGTTGTTATTGTTGTTGTTTATTTGACGTTGTTGTTGTTGTTGTTGTTGTTGTTTATTTAATGTTGTTGTTGTTGTCTTTTATTTGACATTGTTGTTGTTTATTTGATGTTGTTGTTGTTTATTTGACGTTGTTGTTGTTGTTTATTGGACGTTGATGTTGTTGTTGTATATTTGACGGTGTTGTTGTTGTTGTTGTTGTTTATTTGACGTTGTTGTTGTTGTTGTTGTTGTTTATTTAACGTTGTTGTTGTTGTTGTTGTTGTTCATTTGACGTTGTTGTTGTTGTTGTTTATTTGACGTTGTTGTTGTTATTGATGTTGTTTATTTGACGTTGTTGTTGTTGTTGTTGTTTATTTAATGTTGTTGTTATTGATGTTGTTTATTTGACGTTGTTGTTTATTTAATGTTGTTGTTGTTGTTTATTTGACATTGTTGTTGTTGTTGAGGTTGTTGTTGTTGTTTTTTATTTGACATTGTTGTTGTTGTTGTTGTTGTTGTTGACGTTGTTGTTGTTGTTGTTGTTTATTTGACGTTGTTGTTGTTGTTGTTGTTGTTTATTTGACGTTGTTTTAGATGTTGTTGTTTATTTGACGTTGTTGTTGTTGTTGTTTATTTAACGTTGTTTTAGATGTTGTTGTTTATTTGACGGTGTTGTTGTTTATTTGACAGTGTTGTTGTTGTTGACGTTGTTGTTGTTGTTGTTGTTTATTTGACATTGTTGTTGTTGTTGTTGACGTTGTTGTTGTTGTTGTTTATTTGACGTTGTTTTAGTTGTTGTTGTTTATTTGACGTTGTTGTTGTTGTTTATTTGACGTTTTTGTTATTGACATTGTTGTTGTTGTTGTTTATATGACGTTGTTGTTGTTGTTGTTGTTTATTTGACATAGTTGTTGTTGTTGACGTTGTTGTTGTTGTTGTTGTTTATTTGACGTTTTTGTTATTGTTGATGTTGTTGTTGTTAATTATTTGACAATGTTGTTATTGTTTATTTGACGTTGTTGTTGTTGTTTATTTGAAGTTGTTATTA
This sequence comes from Vicia faba, assembly GCA_948472305.1. Taxonomy (NCBI): domain Eukaryota; kingdom Viridiplantae; phylum Streptophyta; class Magnoliopsida; order Fabales; family Fabaceae; genus Vicia; species Vicia faba. The sequence continues at coordinate 366,264,198 of OX451737.1, read as the reverse complement.
TTGTTATTGTTGTTGTTTATTTGACGTTGTTGTTGTTGTTGTTGTTTATTTGATGTTGTTGTTGTTGTTTATTTGACGTTGGTTTTGTTGTTGTTTATTTAACGTTGTTGTTGTTGTTGTTGTTGTTTATTTGACGTTGGTGTTGTTGTTGTTTATTTGACGTTGTTGTTGTTGTTGTTATTTATTTGACGTTGTTGTTGTTGTTGTTGTTGTTTATTTGACGTTGTTGTTGTTGTTGTTGTTTATTTGACGTTGTTATTGTTGTTTATTTGACGTTGTTTTTGTTATTTGACGTTGTTGTTGTTGTTGTATTTATTGTTGTTGTTGTTGCTTATTTGACGTTGTTGTTATTGTTGTTGTTTATTTGACGTTGTTACTGTTGTTTATTTAACGTTGTTGTTGTTGTTGTGGTTGTTTATTTGATGTTGTTGTTGTTGTTGTTGTTTATTTGACGTTGTTGTTGTTGACGTTGTTGTTGTTGTTGTTGTTTATTTGACGTTGTTATTGTTGTTCCTGTTGTTTATTTGACGTTGTTGTTGTCGTTGTTGTTGTTTATTTGACGTTGTTGTTGTTGTTGTTGTTTATTTGACGTTGTTGTTGTTGTTTATTTGACGTTGTTGTTGTTGTTGTTCATTTGACGTTGTTGTTGTTGTTGTTGTTGTTTATTTGACGTTGTTGTTGTTGTTGTTTATTTGACGTTGTTGTTGTTGTTTATTTAACATTGTTGTTGTTGTTGTTGACGTTGTAGTTGTTGTTTATTTGACATTGTTGTTGTTGTTGTTGGTGTTGTTGTTTATTTGACATTGTTGTTGTTGTTGTTGTTTATTTGACGTTGTTTTAGTTGTTGTTGTTTATTTGGCGTTGTTGTTGTTTATTTGACATTGTTGTTGTTGACATTGTTGTTGTTGTTGTTTATTTGACGTAGTTGTTGTTGATGTCGTTGTTGTTGTTGTTGTTTATTTGACGTTGTTGTTGTTGTTGTTTATTTGACGTTGTTGTTGTTGTTATTGTTGTTGTTTATTTGACGTTGTTGTTGTTGTTGTTGTTGTTTATTTAATGTTGTTGTTGTTGTCTTTTATTTGACATTGTTGTTGTTTATTTGACGTTGTTGTTGTTGTTTATTTGACGTTGTTGTTGTTGTTTATTGGACGTTGATGTTGTTGTTGTATATTTGACGGTGTTGTTGTTGTTGTTGTTTATTTGACGTTGTTGTTGTTGTTGTTGTTTATTTAACGTTGTTGTTGTTGTTGTTGTTGTTCATTTGACGTTGTTGTTGTTGTTGTTTATTTGACGTTGTTGTTGTTATTGATGTTGTTTATTTGACGTTGTTGTTGTTGTTGTTTATTTAATGTTGTTGTTATTGATGTTGTTTATTTGACGTTGTTGTTTATTTAATGTTGTTGTTGTTGTTTATTTGACATTGTTGTTGTTGTTGAGGTTGTTGTTGTTGTTTTTTATTTGACATTGTTGTTGTTGTTGTTATTGTTGACGTTGTTGTTGTTGTTGTTTATTTGACGTTGTTGTTGTTGTTGTTGTTGTTGTTTATTTGACGTTGTTTTAGATGTTGTTGTTTATTTGACGTTGTTGTTGTTGTTGTTTATTTAACGTTGTTTTAGATGTTGTTGTTTATTTGACGGTGTTGTTGTTTATTTGACAGTGTTGTTGTTGTTGACGTTGTTGTTGTTGTTGTTTATTTGACATTTTTGTTGTTGTTGTTGACGTTGTTGTTGTTGTTTATTTGACGTTGTTTTAGTTGTTGTTGTTTATTTGACGTTGTTGTTGTTGTTTATTTGACGTTTTTGTTATTGACATTGTTGTTGTTGTTGTTTATATGACGTTGTTGTTGTTGTTGTTTATTTGACATAGTTGTTGTTGTTGACGTTGTTGTTGTTGTTGTTGTTTATTTGACGTTTTTGTTATTGTTGATGTTGTTGTTGTTAATTATTTGACATTGTTGTTATTGTTTATTTGACGTTGTTGTTGTTGTTTATTTGAAGTTGTTATTATTGTTATTGTTGTTGTTTATTTGACGTTGTTGTTGTTGTTGTTGTTTATTTGATGTTGTTGTTGTTGTTTATTTGACGTTGGTTTTGTTGTTGTTTATTTAACGTTGTTGTTGTTGTTGTTGTTGTTTGTTTGACGTTGGTGTTGTTGTTGTTTATTTGACGTTGTTGTTGTTGTTGTTGTTATTTATTTGACGTTGTTGTTGTTGTTGTTGTTTATTTGACGTTGTTGTTGTTGTTGTTGTTGTTTATTTGACGTTGTTATTGTTGTTTATTTGACGTTGTTTTTGTTATTTGACGTTGTTGTTGTTGTTGTATTTATTGTTGTTGTTGTTGCTTATTTGACGTTGTTGTTATTGTTGTTGTTTATTTGACGTTGTTGCTGTTGTTTATTTAACGTTGTTGTTGTTGTGGTTGTTTATTTGATGTTGTTGTTGTTGTTGTTTATTTGACGTTGTTGTTGTTGACGTTGTTGTTGTTGTTGTTTATTTGACGTTGTTATTGTTGTTCCTGTTGTTTATTTGACGTTGTTGTTGTCGTTGTTGTTGTTTATTTGACGTTGTTGTTGTTGTTGTTGTTTATTTGACGTTGTTGTTGTTGTTGTTTATTTGACGTTGTTGTTGTTGTTGTTCATTTGACGTTGTTGTTGTTGTTGTTGTTTATTTGACGTTGTTGTTGTTGTTGTTTATTTGACGTTGTTGTTGTTGTTGTTTATTTAACATTGTTGTTGTTGTTGTTGACGTTGTAGTTGTTGTTTATTTGACATTGTTGTTGTTGTTGTTGGTGTTGTTGTTTATTTGACATTGTTGTTGTTGTTGTTGTTTATTTGACGTTGTTTTAGTTGTTGTTGTTTATTTGACATTGTTGTTGTTGTTGTTGGTGTTGTTGTTTATTTGACATTGTTGTTGTTGTTGTTGTTTATTTGACGTTGTTTTAGTTGTTGTTGTTTATTTGGCGTTGTTGTTGTTTATTTGACATTGTTGTTGTTGACATTGTTGTTGTTGTTGTTGTTTATTTGACGTAGTTGTTGTTGATGACGTTGTTGTTATTGTTGTTTATTTGACGTTGTTGTTGTTGTTGTTTATTTGACGTTGTTGTTGTTGTTATTGTTGTTGTTTATTTGACGTTGTTGTTGTTGTTGTTGTTTATTTAATGTTGTTGTTGTTGTTGTTTATTTGACATTGTTGTTGTTTATTTGACGTTGTTGTTGTTGTTTATTTGACGTTGTTGTTGTTGTTTATTGGACGTTGATGTTGTTGTTGTATATTTGACGGTGTTGTTGTTGTTGTTGTTTATTTGACGTTGTTGTTGTTGTTTATTTGACGTTGGTGTTGTTGTTGACGTTGTAGTTGTTTATTTGACGTTGTTGTTGTTGACATAGTTGTTGTTGTTGTTGTTTATTTGACGTTGTTGTTGTTGTTTATTTGACGTTGTTGTTGTTGTTGTTTATTTGACGTTGTTGTTGTTGTTTATTTGACGTTGTTGTTGTCGTTTATTTGACGTTGTTGTTGTTGTTGTTTATTTGACGTTGTTTTTGTTGTTGTTGTTTATTTGGCGTTGTTGTTGTTGTTTATTTGACATTGTTGTTGTTGACATTGTTGTTGTTGTTGTTGTTGTTTATTTGGCGTTTTTGTTGTTGTTGTTGTTGTCGTTTATTTGACGTTGTTGTTGTTGTTGTTTATTTGACGTTGTTGTTGTTGTTCATTTGACGTTGTTGTTGTTGTTGTTTATTTGACGTTGTTGTTGTTATTGATGTTGTTTATTTGACGTTGTTGTTGTTGTTTATTTAATGTTGTTGTTATTGATGTTGTTTATTTGACGTTGTTGTTGTTGTTGTTTATTTAATGTTGTTGTTGTTGTTTATTTGACATTGTTGTTGTTGTTTATTTAATGTTGTTGTTGTTGTTTATTTGACATTGTTGTTGTTGTTTATTTAATGTTGTTGTTGTTGTTTATTTGACATTGTTGTTTATTTGACGTTGGTGTTGTTGTTGACGTTGTTGTTGTTGTTGTTGTTTATTTGACGTTGTTGTTGTTGACATAGTTGTTGTTGTTGTTTATTTCACGTTGTTGATGTTGTTGATGTTGTTGTTTATTTGACGTTGTAGTTGTTGTTTATTTGACGTTGTTGTTGTTAATGACATTGTTGTTGTTGTTTATTTGACGTTATTGTTGTTTATTTGACATTGTTGTTGTTGTTGACGTTGTTGTTGTTGTTGTTTATTTGACATTGTTGTTGTTGTTGTTGACGTTCTTGGTTTTGTTGTTTATTTGACGTTGTTGTTGTTGTTGTTTATTTGACGTTGTTTTAGTTGTTGTTGTTTATTTGACGTTGTTGTTGTTGTTTATTTGACGTTGTTGTTGTTGACATTGTTGTTGTTGTTTATTTGACGTAGTTGTTGTTGTTGACGTTGTTGTTGTTGTTTATTTGACGTTTTTGTTATTGTTGATGTTGTTGTTGTTGTTTATTTGACGTTGTTGTTATTGTTGTTTATTTGACGTTGTTGTTGTTGTTTATATGACGTTGTTGTTGTTGTTGTTATTGTTGTTATTTATTTGACGTTGTTGTTGTTGTTGTTGTTTATTTGATGTTGTTGTTGTTGTTTATTTGACATTGTTGTTGTTGTTGACGTTGTTGTTGTTGTTGTTTATTTGACATTGTTGTTGTTGTTGTTGTTGACGTTGTTGGTGTTGTTGTTTATTTGACGTTGTTGTTGTTGTTGTTTATTTGACGTTGTCTTAGTTGTTGTTGTTTATTTGACGTTGTTGTTGTTGTTTATTTGACGTTGTTGTTGTCGTTTATTTGACGTTGTTGTTGTTGACATTGTTGTTGTTGTTGTTGTTGTTTATTTGACGTAGTTTTTGTTGTTGACGTTGTTGTTGTTGTTGTTGTTGTTTATTTGACGTTTTTGTTGTTGTTGATGTTGTTGTTGTTGTTGTTGTTGTTGTTTATTTGACGTTGTTGTTGTTGTTGTTGTTGTTGTTGTTTATTTGACGTTGTTGTTGTTGTTGTTCATTTGACGTTGTTGTTGTTGTTGTTTATTTGACGTTGTTGTTGTTATTGATGTTGTTTATTTGACGTTGTTGTTGTTGTTGTTGTTTATTTAATGTTGTTGTTATTGATGTTGTTTATTTGACGTTGTTGTTGTTGTTGTTTATTTAATGTTGTTGTTGTTGTTTATTTGACATTGTTGTTGTTGTTGACGTTGTTGTTGTTGTTTTTTATTTGACATTGTTGTTGTTGTTGTTGTTGACGTTGTTGTTGTTGTTGTTTATTTGACGTTGTTGTTGTTGTTGTTGTTGTTGTTGTTTATTTGACGTTGTTTTAGATGTTGTTGTTTATTTGACGTTGTTGTTGTTGTTGTTGTTTATTTAACGTTGTTTTAGATGTTGTTGTTTATTTGACGGTGTTGTTGTTTATTTGACAGTGTTGTTGTTGTTGACGTTGTTGTTGTTGTTGTTTATTTGACATTGTTGTTGTTGTTGTTGACGTTGTTGTTGCTGTTGTTTATTTGACGTTGTTTTAGTTGTTGTTGTTTATTTGACGTTGTTGTTGTTGTTTATTTGACGTTTTTGTTATTGACATTGTTGTTGTTGTTGTTTATATGACGTTGTTGTTGTTGATGTTGTTGTTGTTTATTTGACATAGTTGTTGTTGTTGACGTTGTTGTTGTTGTTGTTGTTTATTTGACGTTTTTGTTATTGTTGATGTTGTTGTTGTTAATTATTTGACGTTGTTGTTATTGTTTATTTGACGTTTTTGTTGTTGTTTATTTGAAGTTGTTATTATTGTTATTGTTGTTGTTTATTTGACGTTGTTGTTGTTGTTGTTTATTTGATGTTGTTGTTGTTGTTTATTTGACGTTGGTTTTGTTTTTGTTTATTTAACGTTGTTGCTGTTGTTATTGTTTATTTGACGTTGTTGTTGTTGTTTATTTGACGTTGTTATTGTTGTTTATTTGACGTTGTTTTTGTTATTTGACGTTGTTGTTGTTGTATTTGTTGTTGTTGTTGTTGTTGTTGCTTATTTGACGTTGTTATTGCTGTTGTTTATTTGACGTTGTTGTTGTTGTTGTTGTTTATTTGATGTTGTTGTTGTTGTTTATTTGACGTTGTTGTTGTTGACGTTGTTGTTGTTGTTGTTGTTTATTTGACGTTGTTATTGTTGTTGCTGTTGTTTATTTGACGTTGTTGTTGTCATTGTTGTTGTTTATTTGACGTTGTTGTTGTTGTTTATTTGACGTTATTGTTGTTGTTGTTATTTATTTGACGTTGTTGTTGTTGTTTATTTGACGTTGTTGTTGTTGTTTATTTGACGTTGTTGTTGTTGTTGTTTATTTGACGTTGTTGTTGTTGTTATTTATTTGACATTGTTGTTATTGTTGACGTTGTTGTTGTTGTTTATTTGACATTGTTGTTGTTGTTGGTGTTGTTGTTTATTTGACGTTGTTGTTGTTGTTTATTTGACGTTGTTTTAGTTGTTGTTGTTTATTTGGCGTTGTTGTTATTTATTTGACATTGTTGTTGTTGACATTGTTGTTGTTGTTTATTTGACGTAGTTGTTGTTGTTGACGTTGTTGTTGTTGTTGTTTATTTCACGTTTTTGTTGTTATTGATGTTGTTGTTGTTGTTTATTTGACGTTGTTGTTGTTGTTGTTTATTTCACGTTGTTGATGTTGTTGATGTTGTTGTTTATTTGACGTTGTAGTTGTTGTTTATTTGACGTTGTTGTTGTTATTGACATTGTTGTTGTTGTTTATTTGACGTTATTGTTGTTTATTTGACATTGTTGTTGTTGTTGACGTTGTTGTTGTTGTTGTTTATTTGACATTGTTGTTGTTGTTGTTGACGTTCTTGGTTTTGTTGTTTATTTGACGTTGTTGTTGTTGTTTATTTGACGTTGTTTTAGTTGTTGTTGTTTATTTGACGTTGTTGTTGTTGTTTATTTGACGTTGTTGTTGTTGACATTGTTGTTGTTGTTGTTGTTTATTTGACGTAGTTGTTGTTGTTGAAGTTGTTGTTGTTGTTGTTTATTTGACGTTTTTGTTGTTGTTGATGTTGTTGTTGTTGTTGTTGTTTATTTGACGTTGTTGTTATTGTTGTTTATTTGACGTTGTTGTTGTTGTTGTTTATATGACGTTGTTGTTGTTGTTGTTGTTATTGTTGTTGTTTATTTGACGTTGTTGTTGTTGTTTATTTGATGTTGTTGCTGTTGTTGTTGTTTATTTGACATTGTTGTTGTTGTTGACGTTGTTGTTGTTGTTGTTTATTTGACATTGTTGTTGTTGTTGTTGTTGACGTTGTTGGTGTTGTTGTTTATTTGACGTTGTTGTTGTTGTTGTTTATTTGACGTTGTTTTAGTTTTTGTTGTTTATTTGACGTTGTTGTTGTTTATTTGACGTTGTTGTTGTCGTTTATTTGACGTTGTTGTTGTTGTTTATTTGACTTTGTTTTAGTTGTTGTTGTTTATTTGACGTTGTTGTTGTTGTTTATTTGACGTTGTTGTTGTTGACATTGTTGTTGTTGTTTATTTGACGTAGTTGTTGTTGTTGACGTTGTTGTTGTTGTTTATTTGACGTTTTTGTTATTGTTGATGTTGTTGTTGTTGTTGTTGTTTATTTGACGTTGTTGTTATTGTTGTTTATTTGACGTTGTTGTTGTTGTTGTTTATATGACGTTGTTGTTGTTGTTATTGTTGTTTATTTGACGTTGTTGTTGTTGTTGTTTATTTGATGTTGTTGTTGTTGTTGTTTATTTGACATTGTTGTTGTTGTTGTTTATTTGACATTGTTGTTGTTGTTGTTGTTGACGTTGTTGGTGTTGTTGTTTATTTGACGTTGTTGTTGTTGTTTATTTGACGTTGTTTTAGTTGTTGTTGTTTATTTGACGTTGTTGTTGTTGTTGTTGTTTATTTGACGTTGTTGTTGTCGTTTATTTGACGTTGTTGTTGTTGACATTGTTGTTGTTGTTGTTTATTTTACGTTGTTTTTGTTGTTGTTGTTTATTTGGCATTGTTGTTGTTTATTTGACATTGTTGTTGTTGACATTGTTGTTGTTGTTGTTGTTGTTGTTTATTTGACGTAGTTTTTGTTGTTGACGTTGTTGTTGTTGTTGTTGTTGCTTATTTGACGTTTTTGTTGTTGTTGATGTTGTTGTTGTTGTTGTTGTTTATTTGACGATGTTGTTGTTGTTGTTGTTTATTTAACGTTGTTGTTGTTGTTGTTGTTCATTTGACGTTGTTGTTGTTGTTGTTTATTTGACGTTGTTGTTGTTATTGATGTTGTTTATTTGACGTTGTTGTTGTTGTTGTTTATTTAATGTTGTTGTTATTGATGTTGTTTATTTGACGTTGTTGTTTATTTAATGTTGTTGTTGTTGTTTATTTGACATTGTTGTTGTTGTTGAGGTTGTTGTTGTTGTTTTTTATTTGACATTGTTGTTGTTGTTGTTGTTGTTGACGTTGTTGTTGTTGTTGTTTATTTGACGTTGTTGTTGTTGTTGTTGTTTATTTGACGTTGTTTTAGATGTTGTTGTTTATTTGACGTTGTTGTTGTTGTTTATTTAACGTTGTTTTAGATGTTTTTGTTTATTTGACGGTGTTGTTGTTTATTTGACAGTGTTGTTGTTGTTGACGTTGTTGTTGTTGTTGTTTATTTGACATTGTTGTTGTTGTTGTTGTTGACGTTGTTGTTGTTGTTTATTTGATGTTGTTTTAGTTGTTGTTGTTTATTTGACGTTGTTGTTGTTGTTTATTTGACGTTTTTGTTATTGACATTGTTGTTGTTGTTGTTTATATGACGTTGTTGTTGTTGTTGTTTATTTGACATAGTTGTTGTTGTTGACGTTGTTGTTGTTGTTGTTTATTTGACGTTTTTGTTATTGTTGATGTTGTTGTTGTTAATTATTTGACGTTGTTGTTATTGTTTATTTGACGTTGTTGTTGTTGTTTATTTGAAGTTGTTATTATTGTTATTGTTGTTGTTTATTTGACGTTGTTGTTATTGTTGTTGTTTATTTGATGTTGTTGTTGTTGTTTATTTGACGTTGGTTTTGTTGTTGTTTATTTAACGTTGTTGTTGTTGTTATTGTTTATTTGACGTTGTTGTTGTTGTTGTTTATTTGACGTTGTTATTGTTGTTTATTTGACGTTGTTTTTGTTATTTGACGTTGTTGTTGTTGTTGTTGTATTTGTTGTTGTTGTTGTTGTTGTTGTTGTTGTTGCTTATTTGACGTTGTTGTTATTGTTGTTGTTTATTTGACGTTGTTATTGCTGTTGTTTATTTGACGTTGTTGTTGTTGTTTATTTTGATGTTGTTGTTGTTGTTTATTTGACGTTGTTGTTGTTGACGTTGTTGTTGTTGTTGTTTATTTGACGTTGTTGTTGTTGTTGCTGTTGTTTATTTGACGTTGTTGTTGTCATTGTTGTTGTTTATTTGACGTTGTTGTTGTTGTTGTTATTGTTGTTGTTTATCTGACTTTTTTGTTGTTGTTGTTGTTTATTTGATGTTGTTGTTGTTGTTTATTTGACATTGTTGTTGTTGACGTTATTGTTGTTGTTTATTTGATGTTGTTGTTGTTTATTTGACATTGTTGTTGTTGTTGACGTTGTTGTTGTTGTTGTTTATTTGACATTGTTGTTGTTGTTGTTGACGTTGTTGGTGTTGATGTTTACTTGACGTTGTTGTTATTGTTGTTGTTTATTTGACGTTGTTTTAGTTGTTATTTATTTGACGTTGTTGTTGTTGTTTATTTGACATTGTTGTTGTTGTTGACGTTGTTGTTGTTGTTGTTGTTGTTTATTTGACATTGTTGTTGTTGTTGTTGTTGACGTTGTTGGTGTTGTTGTTTATTTGACGTGGTTATTGTTGTTGTTGTTTATTTGATGTTGTTTTAGTTGTTGTTGTTTATTTGACATTGTTGTTGTTGTTTATTCGACGTTGTTGTTGTTGACATTGTTGTTGGTGTTGTTTATTTGACGTTGTTGTTGTTGTTTATTTTACTTAGTTGTTTTTGTTGACATTGTTGTTGTTGTTGTTGTTTATTTGACATTTTTGTTGTTGTTGATGTTGTTGTTGTTGTTGTTGTTGTTTATTTGACGTTGTTGTTGTTGTTTATTTGACGTTGTTGTTGTTGTTTATTTGACGTTGTTGTTGTTGTTGTTATTGTTGTTGTTTATTTGACGTTGTTGTTGTTGTTTATTTGATGTTGTTGTTGTTGTTGTTTATTTGACGTTGGTGTTGTTGTTGTTGTTGTTTATTTGACGTTGTTATTGTTGTTATTTATTTGACGTCGTCGTTGTTGTAATTGTTTATTTGACGTTGTTGTTGTTGTTGTTGTTGTTTATTTGACGTTTTTATTGTTGTTTATTTGACGTTGTTTTTGTTATTTGACGTTGTTGTTGTTGTTGTTGTATTTGTTGTTGTTGTTGTTGTTGCTTATTTGACGTTGTTGTTATTGTTGTTGTTTATTTGACGTTGTTGTTGCTGTTGTTTATTTGACGTTGTTGTTGTTGTTGTTTATTTGACGTAGTTGTTGTTGTTGACGTTGTTGTTGTTGTTGTTGTTGTTTATTTGACATTTTTGTTGTTGTTGATGTTGTTGATGTTGTTGTTTATTTGACGTTGTTGTTATTGTCTATTTGACATTGTTGTTGTTTATTTGACGTTGTTGTTGTTGTTATTGTTGTTGTTTATTTGACGTTGTTATTGTTGTTTATTTGATGTTGTTATTGTTGTTGTTTATTTGACGTTGGTGTTGTTGTTGTTTATTTGACGTTGTTGTTGTTGTTATTTATTTGACGTTGTTGTTGTTGTTATTTATTTGACGTTGTTGTTGTTGTTATTGTTTATTAGACGTTGTTGTTATTGTTGTTATTTATTTGACGTTGTTGTTTATTTGACGTTGTTGTTATTGTTGTTGTTTATTTGACGTTGTTGTTGTTGTTTATTGGACGTTGTTGTTGTTGTTGACGTTGTTGTTGTTGTTGTTTATTTGACATTGTTGTTGTTGTTGTTGTTGTTGACGTTGTTGTTGTTGTTGTTGTTGTTGTTTATTTGACGTTGTTTTAGTTGTTGTTGTTTATTTGACGTTGTTGTTGTTGTTTATTTGACGTTTTTGTTATTGACATTGTTGTTGTTGTTGTTTATATGACGTTGTTGTTGTTGTTTATTTGACATAGTTGTTGTTGTTGACGTTGTTGTTGTTGTTGTTTATTTGACGTTTTTGTTGTTGGTGATGTTGTTGTTGTTAATTATTTGACGTTGTTGTTATTGTTTATTTGACGTTGTTGTTGTTTATTTGACGTTGTTATTGTTGTTATTGTTGTTGTTTATTTGACGTTGTTGTTATTGTTGTTAATTTGATGTTGTTGTTGTTGTTGTTGTTTATTTGACGTTGGTTTTGTTGTTGTTTATTTAACGTTGTTGTTGTTGTTATTATTTATTTGACGTTGTTGTTGTTGTTTATTTGACGTTGTTATTGTTGTTTATTTGACGTTGTTTTTGTTATTTGACGTTGTTGTTGTTGTTGTATTTGTTGTTGTTGTTGTTGTTGTTGTTGTTGCTTATTTGACGTTGTTGTTATTGTTGTTGTTTATTTGACGTTGTTATTGCTGTTGTTTATTTGACGTTGTTGTTGTTGTTGTTGTTTATTTGATGTTGTTGTTGTTGTTTATTTGACGTTGTTGTTGTTGACGTTGTTGTTGTTGTTGTTGTTTATTTGACGTTGTTATTGTTGTTGCTGTTGTTTATTTGACGTTGTTGTTGTCATTGTTGTTGTTTAATTGACGTTGTTGTTGTTGTTGTTTATTTGACGTTATTGTTGTTGTTATTTATTTGACGTTGTTGTTGTTGTTGTTGTTTATTTGACGTTGTTGTTGTTGTTTATTTGACGTTGTTGTTGTTGTTGTTTATTTGACGTTGTTGTTGTTGTTATTTATTTGACATTGTTGTTGTTGTTGTTGACATTGTTGTTGTTGTTGTTTATTTGACATTGTTGTTGTTGTTGGTGTTGTTGTTTATTTGACGTTGTTGTTGTTGTTGTGTATTTGACGTTGTTTTAGTTGTTGTTGTTTATTTGGCGTTGTTGTTGTTTATTTGACATTGTTGTTGTTGACATTGTTGTTGTTGTTGTTGTTTATTTGACGTAGTTTTTGTTGTTGACGTTGTTGTTGTTGTTGTTGTTGCTTATTTGACGTTTTTGTTGTTGTTGATGTTGTTGTTGTTGTTGTTGTTGTTGTTGTTTATTTGACGTTGTTGTTGTTGTTGTTGTTTATTTAACGTTGTTGTTGTTGTTGTTGTTGTTCATTTGACGTTGTTGTTGTTGTTGTTTATTTGACGTTGTTGTTGTTATTGATGTTGTTTATTTGACGTTGTTGTTGTTGTTGTTTATTTAATGTTGTTGTTATTGATGTTGTTTATTTGACGTTATTGTTTATTTAATGTTGTTGTTGTTGTTTATTTGACATTGTTGTTGTTGTTGAGGTTGTTGTTGTTGTTTTTTATTTGACATTGTTGTTGTTGTTGTTGTTGTTGACGTTGTTGTTGTTGTTGTTGTTTATTTGACGTTGTTGTTGTTGTTGTTGTTTATTTGACGTTGTTTTAGATGTTGTTGTTTATTTGACGTTGTTGTTGTTGTTGTTTATTTAACGTTGTTTTAGATGTTGTTGTTTATTTGACGGTGTTGTTGTTTATTTGACAGTGTTGTTGTTGTTGACGTTGTTGTTGTTGTTATTTATTTGACATTGTTGTTGTTGTTGTTGTTGACGTTGTTGTTGTTGTTTATTTGACGTTGTTTTAGTTGTTGTTGTTTATTTGACGTTGTTGTTGTTGTTGTTTATTTGACGTTTTTGTTATTGACATTGTTGTTGTTGTTGTTTATATGACGTTGTTGTTGTTGTTGTTTATTTGACATAGTTGTTGTTGTTGACGTTGTTGTTGTTGTTGTTGTTTATTTGACGTTTTTGTTATTGTTGATGTTGTTGTTGTTAATTATTTGACGTTGTTGTTATTGTTTATTTGACGTTGTTGTTGTTGTTTATTTGAAGTTGTTATTATTGTTATTGTTGTTGTTTATTTGACGTTGTTGTTGTTGTTGTTGTTTATTTGATGTTGTTGTTGTTGTTTATTTGACGTTGGTTTTGTTGTTGTTTATTTAATGTTGTTGTTGTTGTTGTTATTGTTTATTTGACGTTGTTGTTGTTGTTTATTTGACGTTGTTATTGTTGTTTATTTGACGTTGTTTTTGTTATTTGACGTTGTTGTTGTTGTTGTTGTCGTATTTGTTGTTGTTGTTGTTGTTGTTGTTGCTTATTTGACGTTGTTGTTATTGTTGTTGTTTATTTGACGTTGTTATTGCTGTTGTTTATTTGACGTTGTTGTTGTTGTTGTTTATTTGATGTTGTTGTTGTTGTTTATTTGACGTTGTTGTTTTTGACGTTGTTGTTGTTGTTGTTTATTTGACGTTGTTGTTGTTGTTGCTGTTGTTTATTTGACGTTGTTGTTGTCATTGTTGTTGTTTATTTGACGTTGTTGTTGTTGTTGTTATTGTTGTTGTTTATCTGACTTTTTTGTTGTTGTTGTTGTTTATTTGATGTTGTTGTTGTTGTTGTTTATTTGACATTGTTGTTGTTGACGTTATTGTTGTTGTTTATTTGATGTTGTTGTTGTTTATTTGACATTGTTGTTGTTGTTGACGTTGTTGTTGTTGTTGTTTATTTGACATTGTTGTTGTTGTTGTTGACGTTGTTGGTGTTGATGTTTACTTGACGTTGTTGTTATTGTTGTTGTTTATTTGACGTTGTTTTAGTTGTTATTTATTTGACGTTGTTGTTGTTGTTTATTTGACATTGTTGTTGTTGTTGACGTTGTTGTTGTTGTTGTTGTTGTTTATTTGACATTGTTGTTGTTGTTGTTGTTGACGTTGTTGGTGTTGTTGTTTATTTGACGTGGTTATTATTGTTGTTGTTTATTTGATGTTGTTTTAGTTGTTGTTGTTTATTTGACATTGTTGTTGTTGTTTATTCGACGTTGTTGTTGTTGACATTGTTGTTGTTGTTGTTTATTTGACGTTGTTGTTGTTGTTGTTTATTTTACTTAGTTGTTTTTGTTGACATTGTTGTTGTTGTTGTTGTTTATTTGACATTTTTGTTGTTGTTGATGTTGTTGTTGTTGTTGTTGTTTATTTGACGTTGTTGTTGTTGTTTATTTGACGTTGTTGTTGTTGTTTATTTGACGTTGTTGTTGTTGTTGTTATTGTTGTTGTTTATTTGACGTTGTTGTTGTTGTTGTTTATTTGATGTTGTTGTTGTTGTTGTTTATTTGACGTTGGTGTTGTTGTTGTTGTTGTTTATTTGACGTTGTTATTGTTGTTATTTATTTGACGTCGTCGTTGTTGTTATTGTTTATTTGACGTTGTTGTTGTTGTTGTTGTTGTTTATTTGACGTTTTTATTGTTGTTTATTTGACGTTGTTTTTGTTATTTGACGTTGTTGTTGTTGTTGTTGTTGTT